>JAECMU010125179.1:0-39494 GCA_016106625.1 Dracogyra subfuscus
CAGGTGCAGAGATCCGTAGATGCTTCATGTAACTCCCCAAGACCGGATAGCAGCTGACCAGCGGAAGAATAAGGCCAACCATTGTGACCACTCCTCCTAGGGACGCCCGTCGCAGACCAATGCAGGTGATGTTAGCAACAACAACCATAATGGCGGCATCAGTCAACAGTGGCGATACAGCCCCCAGTACAATGGACCAGGAGGTGGAAGCCACATCAATGGGTTCTGACAGGGTGGGAAGACGTTGCCACCATGGAAGCGTCATGGGCAATCCTCACGTATTGACGAGTTAATTTTCACTAAGCAGCCGACAACATAATGAGGTGCATCTGTAAGGACATTGAACAACAAAACCCTGTGTGTTTTCTATCTAGTACACCCAAAGAAAATGTTAGTTCAATAACGATAACAAAACCACATGCCGTGCAGTGCAGGGTAAGTTATCCAGACCGAAGTTCCGGCTACAGTGCGTGAACTGTGCAGAAGAACGAAGTCTAATCAGTCCTCACCAGTCGATTCGTTGGACATCTCAGGATGCAGCCCAGAATCGATCAGACATCATCGGCGACGAGGATGGCTGGTATTCAACGGAGTCTGTGCAGCAACAACCGGACCCAGATGGTGGAACCCCTCAGCGTCTTCTGTGGAGATGTCCCGCAGATGGTAGTTAGCGAAGATGGAGTCCGTAGCCCAGTAGCAACCCTTGACGATGTGTTGGAGGGGCGTGTTGCAATGCAGTGACATGGTGGCAGCCAAGGCACGAAATTCATGCGGGTTCGTAGAGGACGAAGGTGGTAACCCTTCCTTCTGGTATGCCGTCAGGATACAGGACCAGATCCATGTAGCCACCGTGTTCTTGGTAATATCCTGCAACCGACTCTGGTTACTCGAAAGAACCAGTCTCTTGCGATTCTGTCGAAAAGAACTGGTCCTCTCGATATAGTGATGCAAGGTTCGAACAGGACACAATGTCAAATCCTCGACGTCGCCTGGACCCACAATAGAGGAGAGAGCCTGCACAGCATACGAACAAGGCTCTTGTCGGGCAGCTGATTCTTGGCAACGAAGTTCATGAGTAGCCCCAAGTTGACCGCACGATGATCTCGGTGGAAGCGGGCCAAATCAACATCAAGAGCATGGAGTTCTGAGACATGAGCAGCAGTGGCAAACCCCAGTAAGAACACCGTCTGCCTTGTCAGGTCTTGCAGGGAAGATGTAGCAATTGGCTCAAATGGTGCAGTCAACAACGTTCATAACACCAGATTCAAATCCTAGCGTGGTGGCCGAAACCGTTGGACTTGAGGATCTCTGGTATGCCTGATAACTTCGTTCCAGTAGCGACATCACAAACAGTATCGATGACTGAAACGTACCCAGCAATGGTAGATCCCTTCAAACGTAAGGAAGTCCGCAAGTACAGCAAAAAATCAGCAAGACGAGGTATCTGGATCGTCTTAGGTCTGAGTTTTTGTCGGACAAACCATCGGTGAAAGCAGAACCATCTGACGAACCCTTTCTTCTTCAAACTTGATACGGTCCACGTGTGCAGTTGGAATAACTGCGGACGCGAATGGTACAGTCTTGACGTGGGAAGAACCAGCAGGTGATCCCAGTCTGGCAGCTGTAACGGATGTGGATCGGCAAGACGTAACAGGTCGGGATACCACAGTCGTGTTGGCCACATTGGAGCAATGAGCAACGGGCGACAGTTGTACTGCTGGAATCAGGATCGGTGGAGGAAAGGCGTAAGCGTCCAGTCGATCCCAGCTGATGGCCAAGACGTCTGCAGATGTCTCAATTGAAGACGACCTCTGAGTGTCAAGTCTTGAGCGGACGTCAGGAGACTGCCAATCCTTAGGAACTGCCATCAAGGAAGAGGGGATGTGGACCCCTCCGCCGCAGGTTGTGGATACGACCGGCCTGCGGCAGGCATTGCTGAGAAAAATTCTTGTAACATGACCAGTAACATTGCTTCAAACATCAACCACCAGATCGGCCTAGGGACGGTCCTGGTGAGCAGATTCAGCCTTCTTGGTAGACAGCAACATCAGGTAACTGTCGAACTCTGCCGCAATGAACCGTAGTAAAACGATCATTGTAATCTCCATACCACGTTATGACAACTGGATGACTTCCAGGACCAGCGGAAGTAGCGACTGTCTTGCAATGCCACCGGATATAGTGAACGATCTGCCGAAAATCACTGAATCTTCCTCGAGCAACAGAGGAACCGATACAAGGGACCGGACCAGTAAACGGTCTTCATCACCAACCCGGAATGCTTGAACGTCATACCCCTTCACGGCTAACAGCGTGGAATAGATCACAGGTCTGCCAAAATGTGTGGCTTGTGTTGTGCCGATCCAGTGTACTGCCTGCAACCGGAAACACGGACCGTGGACTGTCCTGTCATGATTCGGTGTAAACCCCTAACGCCAGATCAGCTGTTGAGTGGTGTGGACGGTACGACATACAGTTCGTTACAGGGCTCCGTCTGCTTGCTGGAACAACTGATCCACACGGAGGCCTGTGGCAGCCAATGATTGAATGCCGACATCCGCCGGTGGAACCTCTGTGGCGATCATCGGAACTGGATCCTTCATGGCTGCAATCAGTAGATAGGTAGAAATGAAGTTTTGAGTAAAATTCAGTATCCTTAACATTCTGTGATATTTGTGTTTTTGTACAGTTCTTTACACTATTTTTGTTTCAACCTTGTATTTTTATATTGAACTCTTACAAACAGCCCAAAACTAACTCCAAAAGAACACTTCCCTGGGTTACTACATTCGACTCACACCAGCCCAAACTCTGTAAACTGGCTGCAGACACCAAAATCCTTACCACAAGTAACAAAATGTGTCAAGTGCTAGAGGAGACCAAACTGGTAATTGCGGAAAAACGAAATGCTACCATTGGCAACATTCTGAGGGCTAACAAACTGATCATCCTTTTATTTATTTACATTACCGTAGGTTGACACCCAATAGCCGATCTGTTTTTCGTGATGGGGTGTCGTTAAACATTCATTCATTCAAATTAAAGCACTTTTCAAATTTTTCAGTTTTTATCCTTCACATGTAAAATTGTGGGTCTATCAAAGTTATGTTACATAATATTAAACACAAAATAGAACAATCTTAGTGAAAATATAAAATAGTTTATTATAAATCAACATTTGAAAATATATTGCACAGCTTAAAGTCCATCCCCTTATGTATTGCAACCAGAAACATAACTGGGACAGTTGAGTGAAATTAAAGGCCCTAATCTAGACAGCAAAATGGAATAAAATGACACTACAGATGTGAAGACACAGACTTGTTAAGTGTCAGCTCACATTACACCTGGGCCCCGTTCCACGAAGTGATCTTAGCACTAAGATCACCTTAGTGCATAAGGTAGCTATGTACTTAAGACGATCTTAGGGCTAAGATCACTTTGTATTGGCACCAAACCAAACAACAATGCATGTCCGATGGAGCATTTTTAATGAAAATATTCAACTGGGTTTTTTTTAGTAGTAGTTTCTGAATGAAGATGGAAAATGACAAAGCACTACAAAATGTACCGGTAAATGTTAACTCTGCCTATTTTGACCACACTTCTCTCCTTTATTCTGGGATTAGAGAAGTCACTTCTCCGACTTTTTCCAATTCTAGATTAGGGCCTGAATTAAATGTTAAAGTTATGACGTTTGTCTGTGGTCTACCAGTAACCATGTTAAATTCACTGCTGATGTGACTACTTTCTGATGTTTGTCCATGGTCTACCAATAACCGCGTTGAATTCACTGCTGATGGGACTACTTTCTGGAAGCAGTTGTGAGAGTGTCTCCATAAGAGTTCCAGATTTTGTAGTCAGTTGAGAAATACTCACGAACTACAAAACAAAAGAAACTAAATATCAAAATATAACTAACTGATTCACAGTTCTTAAAAACTATTTTACCAGCTGCAAAATATAATGTATTACTTCATGCATAATTAATGTATAAAGAAGCAACTCGCTGGCCAGTTAGTTTTAATCTAAAATCATTTATAATAATGTCAGAAACCAGCATCACTTTGGCTAGTGTTTGTATTGAAAATAATCCTCATATATAATAAGCATCATTAACTGAAGGGATAAATCACTTCTTTAAGCATTATTTTGTTTTACTCCATTGCTTTGATGAACGAAACACAAACCGTGTAATGTCTGCTGACACCTGTTAAAACTCTATACCTGTTGTTAACTTGAACTTGGTACTTGGAGACACCTGGATAGACTTCGGATCTATGTAACAACCTGTGTGTGTAAACTCAGGAATCTTGAAGTAGAGCTGAAAAACATCAAACCCAATATACTAACAAGTAAATGAAAAGTATATTTCATAGCAATCAAATCAGGCATGGAAGAAGCACACTGAGGGTGGGGCTGAGTGATATCAAGGACGCAAAGCAAAGTTTCTAGCAGGGCTCGGGGGTATACTCCTTTGAAAACTAGATGTCCTGAAATGCAATTTCCTATAAGTAAAATTAATCTCTGCCTTGAGATTTACTATCATTAATATATTTGATTCACAGTTATGGCGGCAAATGTCTGACAGATGTGATTCTGAATCTACACCCATAATGAATATGTTCTATAACAGTTAGCTTAAATAATAATGATCAACTATTTTGATCAGAAAAGATTGAGTCATCTCATTATTTTACCTTTCTCTCTTTACAAATGAGGCCAAGCCTTAACAAAGGAAAAGAAATGTTTTTTGTTTTTTTACAACAAACACTCTCACATCTATCACCAATGACAGGCTTGTGGTTAGAACTAGACTATCAACAGTTGGGTGCACCTTGAACTTTGACCCAGTCATTAGTTATTTGGTTAAGAACTACCTAGAACACATAAAGCACTTGTTGATGCTCACTTACATATGGTTGCTCCCCCCACCTACCAAGCACCACCTACTACACCAGTGTATTGTCATACTATACAACCTACTTGAGCATATCCATTTTGTCCAACACAGAAGAGTTCCTCTGCCGATAATAGTGGAGTGGATGTTGTATCACTAAAATGGACAACTGCTGTCATGGAAACCTCCAGTGTCTTACTGGGAAACTTCTGACCTGTACAGAGCAAGAGAAAATATCCACTATTCCCATTCGGTGTGTACTTTGTTATATAATAACTGCATATTAAACCCTCCAAAAACCACTCACCCACATAATAATGTGCAATATTCTTATTTTATTGTTTCTATGAACCCAAGTTTTATTTTGTTATACATGTACATACATGTAGATTAAATATTTATAAAAATAACATTTACGTAGTTCTATTATTCCAGTGCAATTTAAAATTATTTTATGACAAATAAGCATTACCACACTATGACATATTTTTATAAGATGAAAATTATATTACTGATAATATTTGACAGTACAAATATCTGTTACACAATCAAACTTGAAGAAAATAAATGACCTTCTTCCGTGTGATAACCCTATTATTCATTACAAAATAATGTATGTGATTGCTTAAAGTTCTATTATATATTTTTAATAAAAAACTAATGACCCTAAACAATAGGATCCTTGGGATGTAGCCTGAAATATTCGGCCAGTAAATAAATCTTTAGCAGTGGATGACTGACATTAAGCGTGATGCATGTGCTAACATGTAATCTCTGGCTTCTGATTTAATGTTTGATAATCTTCTGCCAGAATACATTACTATCACTAGTATGAGGTTTAGATATTTAAATTACATGATTATTGATGATGCAGATGTTTGGCTTCATGGAATAAAATTCCTGACCTTAACACACAAAAAGTTCAAATGGTATTGTTTTATATGTGCATTTCCTTGAAATAAACTGACTCCAAAACAGAGCCAAAGAAAAGTTACAGTCATGTGACCAGAACTAGAGAGAGCACACAGTAGAGAATTTAGGCCATCCCACTGGCTTTTGTTCAGACTAGACTACTAGCCATAGGGGGAGGGGGGAGTGCACTTGTTTGAGGAAAAGAAAATAATCTACACTTGGATTAATCTGTAATGTTTTGAAAATTACAGCATTATAAAATTTGTCACAGATTTATATAATGAATGTTAATAAAAATGAATGGTGTCATGTGACCTAAATTTAAACATACATACCAATATTCCACACAACAATGTTCTTGTCTGGAGACAAACTGGTACTTCCTTGAGACGGTGTCGTCTCAAAACTGGATATGACACCTCTAATAATAACACACAACAAAACATCAGTGGCTTCTACAAAGCAATTTATGGATAAAAATGTACATATTCTTAAATAACAAGAAAAAGTTCAATGAAAACACTAATAACACCTGTTAACCCCTTCAAAAAAAAGAAGATAAAAAGTTGTGGGTTTTAAGTGCTTATACTGTTACAAACTAGTTTTGCCGAACTATACCACTGTGACATCAAACATAAAACTCTGTATGTACATATTATATAAGCTGACTGTTATTTCCGCAAGAAGCAATATTAATATGACAATTTACATAAGAAAACGGCAACACCTGTCTCAAGGAACTACTGTTTTAAAGCATTTCTTCAAGATATAGCTGGGTCAACCAAATCAAGTTATTCTGCCAAAAAGTACATACATATTCTTTGTTTTCATTTGCTTTGGTCAAGTGATACAAATCTGACTACTTTAACTTCACTATAACATAACTTATTTCCATGCTTATATCCAATTAAGGTTCAAGCATGCTGTCCTGGACACACACACACCTCAGCTACCTGGACTGTCTGTCCAGGACAGAGGATTAGTGCTTAGTGAGAAAGAAGTCAGTTATGTGGCTGTACACCTACCCAGTGAGTCATTAAACTTGCTTTGGGTGGGGGGTGAACCCAGTACCTAACAGCCTTATGTTCGATGGCCACCAAGTCCAGTAATATAAAATACACTGATTGACAATATAAATGATTATTATCATATAAATGTATAGTTTTCAACATGTATTTCAAACTTTAGGTGGTGACCCCGTTAATTATATGTTTTAGTAAAATGACATCTCAGGAGCTGTTATTTTCTATGTAAAAAGTTAACCTTTTCCCCCGGTTAAATAGCTACATAGGCTAAAGTTTGTATGCTCAACCATGTAAACCCAACAGTGGTGAGATAGTTCTAGTCTTGTAATCTTGAGTGAATCTAAGCTGAGCTTACTGTTTTACATACCTGTTATAAAATGGAATCTGCAGCTCACAATATTCAAAGTTGTTCTTGATCTGGTCACTCAACTTGAGGTTGACATTAAATTTGGCAGTTCTTGAATCATACTGTAAACAATGATTCCGAATTAATATGCATGATTTCTTCTACCATCAAGAATATACACTGTACTTTCTGTTTCAAAATATGAAGCTTGCTTTCTATAAATTATAATAATAAACAATATTAAAACAATTTAAACTTTTTGTTTTTAAAGGTCCACTTCAGAATAAGGAATGTAATCAGCTCTGCTCTATTCAATTCAGAGCTAGCTCTGGGTGAGCAAAACAATTCGCCAAATTCTCTATTAAAGTTCAAACATTGCAGAAATTGTCAGTTATTTTCTAAAAAATGTCAATTATTCCATGAAAATATTTCACCAAACTAAAATAAAATTTGCCAACTGCTTTCAAAATTTGCAGTTGGTGAATAAGGCAAGTGCCAGAACTAGTCCTGTAATTTAGCTAAAACATATAAAAAAACACCAACTGGCTTAGCATATCTGTAATATACAGTGGACTCTGTCTAAACCGGATTTTGTGCAATCCGGATCTCTGTGTAAACCGGTCCATTTCTAAAGTCCCGCCGAGCTACCGTTAAACTCTTAGGTATAAATCTCTGCCTAATCCGGATTCTGTGTATTCCGGACTCCGGGCCAAAAATCAAGAACGAAAGAACCGTTTATGTATTTATTACCTCTGTCTACACCGGTTTCGGATTTCCCGAAACGACGGGCCTCTTAATTAGTGGAACAATGATCGCCAATTATCACGGAATCGGGACGCCGTCGCAAGATCAAATACAAAACGTACTCCCAGTAGTGTGAATATTACTCTAATTACGGTCGGCCGTTAGATCAGTCGGATTAAAATTAGTGTGTGTATTGATACCCAATTAATTTCACTCTTACGAATTCACTGCTGATCGCGAGTCCTCGATCTTTCAAGAACCATAACTCTGGATGAACTCTGGCTAAACCGGTCCTCTGTATAAACCGGACTATTTCAACGGTACGAAGCGAGTCCGGTTTAGACAGAGTCCACTGTATATATTTTTTTTAAACTTTGTTTATTTGCAAAAGTGTAGTGTCACTTACCCCTCAGTATGTGAATTCATCGTGTTCAATAGATCTTAACATATATAATACAACTAATATTGTAAATGTATCAGAATTCTGTATTCATCTTTCTACAGCCTGCAACAGGATGAACATGTTTTCAATTTAGTCATAAGATCACTATCACCAATTTTGGCAGTACTACATAACAAACTACAAGAATAACATACAGTCATCTGATAGACTCCGAATATTGGCAGTTCCTGCAGACGGGAAGCTGTGTAGTGACACAGGGTGAACATCTCAGCTGGAGGCGTAAACCGAATTCTGCGAGGAGATGGAACGCTATCTTGTGAAACAACTGCAAACATAGGACAAATATATTGAGGTAAAATCATGTTATAAGTCCCAATTAATAGGCTCTAGAATAGCATAAAAAACAGTAGTGTGGTAATGTTGGTATATGTGTATTATCAACTAATTACAATGTTCTGATTGATGAAATATTTATAATATTTATAAGTGGGTGGTTGAAAAAAAAGAAGAAAAGAACAAAGTTAAAAACGTTTAATGACACCACTAGAGCACATTGATTTATTAATAATCATCTGTTGGATGACAAACATTTAATAATTTTGACATAGAAATAAGTAATCTTTTATATGTACCATCCCACAGAAGGATAACACATACCATGGCCTTTGATATACCAGTCATGGTGCCCTGGCTGAAACGAGAAATAGCCCAATGGGTCTACCAACATTGATCGATACTAGACTGACCGTGCATCAGACAAACACTTTACCACTGGATTACGTCCCGCCCAAAAAGACCAAGGAACAGACTCACCAATGATGAGTTACAGACATTTACAGATAGCATTATAATCTGCACTTCTAGAAAAACTGTCCAAATCTTCATCTATGTAAACGAGGAATGACTTGCTTAACAGTTTGTATGAATCGTATTAAGAACACATCTATGGCAGATCTAAGATGGGCATCACTAAATTTTGTAACAGTTATATATTTATATTATTTTTTGCATTTGAGAATCTGAGGAATAACTAATAAAAAGGTCTGGCCTTACATGTCCCTCCCCCACCACCCCCCTGGATTTTCTAAATCGGCCACTGCACCTGTATCGAGCTCTGCTGTGTCAGCACTCTGTACACACGGGTGTATGGTGAGATGGTCCAGTGGCACACAGTCCACATCACTCTGGTGTGAAATATTCAACGTGATGTCCGGCAGGGCACCCTCCAGATCAGCCTTGCATGTGATGGTGCCGTATACATCCCAGAAATCCTGCAGCTCACCTTGTTCACACTAGTTACAATAAAACAAAGTGAAAGTGAATACTCTTTATTTTGCCCCTCAGCATTTGGTACAAAAAGGTTGGTATGAAATACACGCGGACTCATCTTGACCCAGTATGTTAATTGACCCGGAGATGTTGGTCACGGGCATTAGTTTTGCTGAACTGATCAAAGTTTTAATATTATTCTTTTAATAAAGATTTCAAGATATATAAAGAACATAAAGATTTTTGTAAAGTGAGGGATAAAAAGAAATTTTTCATTTTATTTCCATCTTCACTGAATGAACGACTGATTTGATATCGATAGTTTTTGTAAAGGCGGTGTATATATTATTTGGCACCCAAGATAAATGATTTTACTGATGAACACTACCACTTCCACCAAATAAATCTGCAACCAAGGAAAAAATATCAAACTATAGTTACTGGACACAAAAGTCTGAATGACCGTTCAGATCAGTTGGAGATTGTTTTCATTGCTCAAATAAATTATTATTTGTATGAGACAAAATAGAGGCTGTTAAAAAATACTGTTAAATTACGTTACAGTATCTGTTACAAGCCACTGTATTTTGTCAGTTGCTTTTTTTGTACACAACGCAGCTCATTTCCTTTGATGTCCAGTGTGCAGACTGATCGATTTTATTTTTGTGTGGGAAAAATGCTTGCATATGGAAATAGCGAAGATTGGTGCAGGAAAATATCATAGGGTGCAGGCCAATAAAGAGAGGAGCCGAAAAATATAGATGGGCAGCAAAATGCAATAGCGGGGTGGGCTGCCCCACTTAAAATGGAGCAGTGAGAACACTAAGGGTAATTGTTTAGCTTTAAACATTTTGATTTCACAGCAGCATTCAATTAATTAGTAATTAATCCTAAAGCACATAATCTAGCATTTAACTCTTCAATAAATTTATAAAGTTTTAAAGGATTTCTAACAAAAGTGAACATATTTAAATTTTCCACTACCTGTGCAGCCTTGATACACTCAGACACTACCAGATAGATGCAGGCCTTCCCTTTGTACAGCACTGGCTTCCATGCAGGTTGCTGAAAAATAACAATCCATTGAATGTAAAATATACGATAAACATTAACTCAGTCCATCACGATGAATATGAATTAACCTCTTTTAAGCAATCACTTCAAAAATTATTAAAATATTGCATCTCGGATAGTTTCTGACTGCTTAGTATAGGTTGATTTGTACACATAGGATGATATGAGATATCAATAAAGTGGCAGACAACTGAAGGAGTCCATCTTTGTGCTTTAATCTCCATCAGCTAAATGATATTCTTTTGCATGTCTTGAATAAGTATTATTTAGAAATATATTTCAGTTGGAAAAATGCAAAAAAAACTGAACTAGAAAAGTAAAGTCTAGGTATTTTTAATATGGTATTTGTAATTGCTTTTTTCCTGTGTATGTCCTGGTTAGAGGAAACTGGTTCTTCCGAAAGGACAGATTGTACAGTTTCACACAGATCTTATTACACATAAAACTTATCCAAAAATTAAAGTTTTTCTAAGTGTATGCATGTTACTAAAGCTCACTTTGTAAATTTTTCAAAAATTAATAACACAATACCCATAAAATTAAATCATCAAGAATTGTATGCCATTAATATACATAATTATTAGTTGTTTAAAACAAATTACCTTTTGTGATTTTGGTACTGAGAGAACTTTGTTCGCCAGTTTAGCTAAAACCGTATCACTACATGTGTCTCTAGGAATACCAAATGGTGCAGCTTCATTGATAAAATTGGGAAGCTCAGCAAGTCTTGATGCAAACTTGAAAAAATATACAATTCATGTTTTAAACTTAACAAGTAACACTATATGAACAGTATTTATTCTATTAATAACTATCAACCATTCACTGTTTTTAAACTGAATTTACAAATATCTATGTTATGTTTTATTGTTCTTTAGGAAGTAGAAAATATTAATTGATTACATAAAACCTGGCCTGTGACCTGAAATAATATGCATACTCATAATACATTTATTACCCATCTGGTCAACTTCTGAGTGTGTTGCACATATTCCATATGCATCACCAGTTGTGTAATATGCCCTAGTTGCCATATGTCAATGACATCATTTCGTTAAGGATGTCATCTTCCTTGGTCTTAGGTATGTGTATTCTCATGTCTCATTGAGTTATGTTGGCAGTAATAATTGTCAGATTCAGCATTATTTGAACCTGTGTAATAAATAAAATACTCCACTGGTTTTTCCTACATATTATTTTTATGAAATTCATTAACTCCCCATGGTATTTGTACTCATTGTTATTCAGTCATATACCATGTGAAGTTCACTCGTGTTGTAAAACATATCTAGCAAAAATGAATGTTGTATTCTATCTTAATCATGAGTCACGGGATCAGCTAATATATGTATGCCATCTTAAAAAGCCAATGGATCTACACTGAACCATATGACATATATACACTTTATGTATATACAGCACTGCTGTAGACTTGTTGGGACTCAAAAAGGAAATATTTTTGGACATTCCTGCTCACTATTTAATCAATGGCTGTTAGAGAGCAAATATCAGAGTTGTTATAAATTGTAACGTGTAAAAAAGGAAACACAGTTATGTTTTTATTAACAACAAGGGACCTTTAATATGCACCTTCCTTAAAAGACTTTGTGACACCAAACACTGATCACTGGATAGAACAAACTGGGGCAAAAACTTTGTATGTAAACTGTACCTGTGCTAAATACAATTGTAGGTGTTTGTAATTTAATGAATATGCATTTTTATGGCATAATAGATTATCTGTTACTAATTGCTACTCAAAATTGTTAAGTATAACAATTTATTATCATATAGCTAATTGTAACACAATATATATAAAGATACGAGGTAACTATAACATCTAAGAATGTGTGTAAAACTACCTCCTGACTGGTCTGTGTTCGAAGGAAGTCAGAGATTCCACATAGCAATGAGAATCCCAAGGAAACAGATGGACTAAAATAAAAAATGTTTTAGTTAAACCTTGCTTTTAGAAAACTAAAAATTAACCATACACAGTGTGTGTGTGCCCCTTCCAATGTGGGTGAACCCCTAATCCAATACAAAGTCATAGTGATGCCAATCATCACATGTACATTTAGTATTAACTTATCAGGCAGACTACTGTAAATATATCAAAAGGACATAATCATATCACTATTTCATATTTATATTCTACATAATCAAAATGACAATATTTGTATCACAAAATCATATCTCTGTAAACAGAAACCAAAGTCAATTTCATTAATGGTGTGAAATGACAATAAAATTATTATTATTATAATGCACTTCAAACACTGAATTTCAGGATTTTTAAAAGGATTTTGCTGTATTTGTAAAAATGATGTAATGTAGATACTTTGGGAGTCCATGTCATATAATATTACACTTCCAACCCAAAATCTGGGATTTGTGGAAGCATGACATGCTGCTAAATTTGCAGTCTGCAACAATTTAAAGCATTAAATTAATACCAGTACCATAAATGTGCAAGGAGTCATATTTCATTAAGGAATACATTGAAACCAGAGCCTTTGTAAACTGGAATTCCCTCAATACTTCATGGTCCCTTTTTAAATATCTGTACAGAAGAGAACCTCTGTAAACCGGATACCTCTTATGATCGGACATTTTACTTGGTCCTAAGTATGTCCAGTTTTGAGGAGTTTCACTGTATGTTTATAATATATTTGTAATTAATAGTGTGATAAAAGTTTAGAAAGCAAATATATAGTAGTTTAGCCAGTACTGAACTCAAATCTCACATGTGAACAAGTGGTGGTTTGTTCCGAGAGCCCTGCTCTACAAGAGGCAAGCAGCACAGCAACAATCCATACTGAAACACAAAATAGTTACATTTTGTATATAATGCAAGGAAAGTAAAATGTATTTTTAAGCTATCTTAGGCTTCTCAGCTCTCTTTAAAATTATATTTATTGGGCAACCAACATAATTATGGCTATTTCATATAATTCAATTTGCAAGTTGCATTGATGTTAATTTAGTAAAAACAATTCTGAGGAGATAATATGTAGCCTACAGGTATAATTCTTGAAATAATTTAAATTAACCTGTGTACCAAGGTAAATAAGTAAATTTAGGTTTCTGAAGTATATACCTGTTGTATAACAACAATTGGCCACAGTTTTCCTGCAGACGTTTCCAACTCAAATACTGGCTTTTCATCTTCTTTACTGCAGGTATCACGGGCCACAATAAACTACATGTAAAAACACACAGACGATTCATTATTCAATAAATATTAAAATATAGAAAATGTATCTTTTGTTAAACAACAAAAATATTCAAAACAAATTATAGTCAATACATAACTTGCCAATGCTGTTAATCTCACATTTCTGTAAATCATAAACAATAACCAACTCCGACAGTTTTTGAGCTATAATATTAATAAATGTCAGACAAAAATAAACCTACATGTTATTTAAAATATTTATAAGCCCCGATATAAATGTAAGGTTAAAGAGACAACATATAGCTTTTTCAATGTATTTTGCCAAAAAGTAGGGACAATTGTATTACACTTAGTACACACCCCTTTTAAAATTCCTGCTTACTAAATACATCTACAAAATATTTAGGATCTCCATGTTTTTCAACATCCTCTTACCATCTTTGAATGGTAAAATATCAATGCATTACTGGTCTGATTAGTTTCATTCCAAAAATATTTGCATCTGCAATCTGATTCAAACAAAATATAAAATATTTAAACTGCGAACAAACTAAATGTAACGCTGACATTTTCTTTGGTGTTCAGTATATTTCTGGAGGACAGTGACTATCAGACAAACCTTGGAGCCAGCTGCTGAGAGTCGGACTTCTGTTAACAGTAGTTGTATGAAGTATTCTGTCTGTGGCAGTGGCACATATGCATCCCCGTCAATTGTTTTTGCCTTTTTTTCAGATGTTGGAAATTTTCTGCGAAAACAGTATTCATGGAGTTATGTGAGGTTCTAATGACAGAAATTGTGATCATATTATTAATTTGTCAGTTAAACATATTGTTAACTTTTAGACTAATGACAAATTTACTATGCAGTGTCGTTTAGAAAAAAAGGGAGTTTGTTTTATTTAATGACACCACTACAGCACATTGATTAATTAATCCTCGGCTATTGGATGTCAAACATTTGGTAATTTTGACATACAGTTTTAAACAGGAAAACCGCTACATTTAAACTAAATCAACCTGATGTTAGCTGCACAGGTACCTTCGCATGAGCCAGATGAAGCTATGTATTGGCATGCTTTGACAATCACAAAGTTAATATTAGCAGTAATTTTGTCTGACACTAAGTACAGTCACTAGAATGCCATCGCATTTGCTATTAATAGACCCAATTCAGACCGAAAAAAGCTATACAACTGTCAAACTCTGCAGAGAGTCTGAAATTGGATGACTTATTCAGATTGGCTTGGAATAGCAGTGAGAGAGATTTTCATGACACTCGTCTATAACTTTTTTAACATATTTTGTTTTCATCAGTGTCATGTGAGAATTTCAGCACATTTCCGTAAATTATAAATATGTTGGTGGACTGCTTATGCAAGTATCATCTTAAAACCAAAGTAGACGGTGGACATGAAGGAAATAGGTGGACATGTTGAATGATAGAGAAAATGCTATTTAGAACATTACCATCAAGCATATCATATTATGATGTACATCTAGGTCAGGGATTTTCCACTGTATGCAGTTTTTCCAAAACATTGATGATATTAGTCAACACACATTTGTTTGGATTGTCTGACGAGTGATTACAGCTTTTGATTATGTTAATACTGGTTTTGCACAACCTACAGACAAACAACATAATCATTCAACCCAAACTTTATGCACTACAATTTATTTATTTTACAACCACCAAACAAATGTTTTTATGCGTGTAGTATTTTATATCAGATATTGTTTAACAAATAAAGAAAAAGTAGCATATTTATTTTGTTGGGGGGGGGGGGGACGGAACTCCTACTATGGCTGAAACTCATGGCAGTCCCTTTAATTTTTGAAGAGAATATGACTTTTTTGTGCATAACAAAATGATCAAAAGGAACATGCAACTATGTTACTAAACTTTTTCAAGACTTCTAATGACAGCACTGACTTTGTATCAACACAATGCCAATTTTGTATTGACTGGGATGTTGATTTCAAACAGATACATTGTATCATTCTCACATCAGCAATGTAGGCTTATTTTCTTCCAAACAAAACAGTAATATATACATATTTTTAAAGATTTTCTGATGAACAATTACAGCTTTTGCACGAACGATCCATCGTTTGTGTTGATACAAGTTTTGCATCACCAGCAAACGAACAATAATCATCTGTGCCAAATTTTATGCCACAATACCACAGATATGGTAGCACATACTATGGCCTTTGATTTACCAGTTGCGGTGCACTGGCTGGAATGAGAAAAAGCCCAATATGCCCATGTAATTTAGCCTAATTAAGTACATGGGTCATAGGATCAAATTCTCTTGGCAAAGTAGTTGGGTTTTTCTTTAAAATAATGGATAGCTGCTAATGGAAAAAAAATGTAGCATGTTTTCTTTGAAGACCAAGAAATGAAAACTGTACAAATGTTTGTCTACCTCTTAAACAGCAGTGTATTCGGGTTATGAAGACCAATACAAATAATTTAAAGGTAAACTCCAACAAGAGCCATATATATTGGAAAGATGCATACCCGGATCACCAACTGATACTGACACTTCAACAAATGAGTAACTTTAGAATTAATAAAAAAAACATGTTTATTCCTGCTAAACTGGGGGCAGCCATTTTGTTTTGTTTTTGTGACATCTGGTGGTATAGCTTGGGGCCAAGTGATGTCAGCTCCAGCGAATTTATGCACAGTGTAAACAAACGCTCTAATTTACAAGGCATTTCATTTTCATCAACCCAACTTGTAAAACAACATAAATCACTTGATAGTATAATAAACTACAGTATTTAACTAAATATATTTCAGTTTGCATAAATATAATGAAATGGAGTTATAGTATTGTTTTCTTTTAAAAAATCCAAAGAAAAAATGCATATTAGGCCTATTAGCAGCATACATTCGAGCAAGAGATAATTTTCTTTTCTTTGGGACTATGTACTTGGTCAGCGGGCAGCATAGCCCAGTGGTACAGTGCCCGCCTGATGCGTGGTCGGTCTAGGATCGATCCCCGTCAGCTAAACACTGGGTTTTTTCTCGGCATAACCATATGTCCGATGCCGATATAACCGTACTTATAATGTGTTGAGTGCGTCGTTAAAAAAAAAGAAAAAAAAGAAAAGTACTTGGTCAGTTTTGTGATTTTAAGCAATAATGTGCAATATATACCGTTGAATATGCATACCAGGTCAAATACCTTGATTGTGCCCTCCTTTAAGTACCAACTTTTCAAATAAATTTACTCAAAACTGATTTTCAGAATGTGTTTTAATCTTTATCTTAGGCATAGATAAAATCGAATAGAAGTTTCATTCCTTGTTTTGTCATAGTTCATCAAGATAGACATCAACGATCAAGTATAGATCATAACCCATCTTAGTTCATAAAAATAAACTCGAATGTAAATGCACATTACTGTAGTGTAATGTGCATTTACATTCGAGTTTATTTTTTATGAACTAAATCCATCTATTTTTTATTTTATTTTTTTACCTAAAATATAGGCATTTTTCTTTTCTGTTTGAAGACAACTTAATAACCCACAATGCTCTAAGACTCATAGTCAATGTAATGTACAGATATGTTTAAACCATAATACAAAATTGACTTAAAACATAAACTACAAAACACCAAACTGAACTCATGAATGTACTTTCGTTTTATTTTAGCTTCGACGGTTCAGCCATATTTTCGTACTAAAATGAAAATTAAAAAAAAAACCCAAAAGACCTAACTACTGTTATAAAATATATTTTAATATTATACAAATTGCGTTAGGCTTATTAATCTTATAGTTATGAATTGTAATTAATATGCTACTGCTGTTGCCACTTGAAGCACGCAAAAATTATTCGTACTTGTAATAGTGGCCTTGACCTTGTTCCTCCGTAACCTTAATTTCCTCATTTTATTGTTTGCGGTGACATCTCCACATGTCAGAATGATATTTGACACGTACAGCATAATCCCCCACGCAAACGGAGGCTTTTCAAATTAAATCGTATTTATAGTGTTCTATTTCAGATAAGATTGCTGGGCCTTTATTCTACAGATTGACACGGATGGTAGTTTACTTCTGACTTTCGCGATAATAAACTTCATAATTTAGTGTATCAGACAACAGTAAGAGTGTACTGTCACTGTGTACACGACAGTCAGTTTAAATGAGGTTGTGTACGAAGGCTAAGTTTTGTTATACATTTTAAAGGTTTTTAGAACCCAGTGATACATTCAGTATGGCATCACAGACAAAGAAACCGCCAGACAAACTTGAAAATCAAAAGGAAAAGTCCGATACAAACGATGAGAAAAACGAGATGCATAAAACCCAGAAAGGTTCCAAAACTACTACGGTAACAGTAGAAATTCCCAGGTGGTTGTTTTTGGGAGTGTCATCTTTTGTATGCTTCATGGCTATTGTTGTGGGTAGTTATTTTACCTATGATCGTGTGATGAAGAAGACTCTAGGAGACACTACCCAGTCAGAAGACGGTGGAGACGTTCACAAGTTGTTCCATCTTTATGATAAAAATAAAGATGGGTATCTGTCATTATCTGAATTTGAACCTCTATTCCACAGACTTTTGGAAGCAAATGTAAGTAGCTGTTTAAAATATTTTATATAGATTTTTAATAAACCCTTTTAGGCTGTTAAATTGCACCCCTTGCCTTTTAAGGTGTGCGGGTGTGATAGCGCTCCTACAGCACACGTAATTTCAGTCTGGCGTGTGTGAAAAATAACGCACGTTACACTTAACAAACAGCACACGTAAAGTAACGAGAACGGTAGCGTCTATACAGAATTTTAATATGGCTGGTACTTATTTTTGTTATACAAATCGGAAAACACAGATTTAATAGACATCTTCAAAGACGTACCAATCCAATCAAATCGTATTTGCCCATTTAATATATTATTAATTGGAAAATGGGAATTAATAATGCTTGATTTTCACTTGCCTTAGCATTTTGATGAGTGCGATTTTTCACTCGCCTAAGCGTTTTGAGGTGTGCTATTTTTCACTCGCTTTTGTTTTTAAAAAACCAAGGACTGAAATTGGCAAGAGTGACACCCCCTCCCTTAATAATTATGTGTAAATAGATATTTTTATTTTACTGCATTTAATGATTTGTAAATGTTAAAAATATTATATACCATACCTTTTACCACATTTTGTTCATTGCGTTTTTGACTAGCTTCCATGCCATAACACTTGATTAAGCCATAAGGATGATTTTGCATTGTAGATTGTATTCTAACTCACAGAATACATTTCTGGCTAAATGAGGAGATACCATAATTAATCAAATATAAACAAGTAGATATATTGTGACATCTATTTGAGAAATATATCTCGTCAGTTCATTTAATATCAGCATACAGATTTAATATGGAAAAGCAGCATGCCCATTATTACAATGTCGTGTAAGTTCATGGTCCAGTTAAAATATACAGAAACTATAACCACAACTGGTAGGAAGGAAGCAATGTTTTATTTAACGATGTACTCAACACATTTTAATTATGTTTATATAGCATCTAGTGAATTCCCTAGAAATTTGGCAAGGCATGGTAAACCAAACACTTTTGGGGCAATTTTACCATTTTTGGGGCACTTATTTTTCATTAAAAATACAAAAAAATTAATTGAAATAAATATTAATGTAATTTATGTGCTTGCTTTAATAAATGAATGGCAAAAGATAAAAGGCATATTTTATGAATTAATAATACATTTAGGGGTGTTTTATAAAGACAGTTTTAGAATTAATTGGTGAAAAAGGCTTATTTAATCTCAGGGCAGCATAGTGCTGATTAAGGCAAGGTGGCACTAACCTATTGAGGCACGGTGCTGCACCATGCTAAAACAAGTTAGGGAAAACACTAGCGTCAGACATATGGTTAAGGAGCACACAGAGAGGAAAAATTTGTTATAAGGAATCTTTTATGTGCAGTACCACACAAACAGCCTTTGTTACACCAGCTGTGGAGCACCGGCTAGATATAGCCCAATGGACCTATAGACAGGGATCGATCCTAGATCGACTGTGCATCAGGGCCCTGTCCAGCCCAAATAACCACAGCTGGATGCATATATACTGCTCTATAGAATACATTGTAATATAAAACAATTTAACCTATACACTTTATAATTTGGAAAACTGCTGCTGTGCATTCTCATTAAATGTAATACCTATACTTGAACGAAACGGCTTACGCAGTACTATATTAAATTTCAGTTGGCAGAAATTATAACAGGTACAATATTTATAGTATATAATATAAAACTTAGTAACATATCTAACATATTAAATTACAAGTAATAGCGATAACAGATACAGTATAAATTTAGCGTTTTATTAGATTTAGATTTGTGATCATTTCTAAATTAGTGTTGTATTTATTTATTGACTGATGATTATATTAATGTTTAAATATGTCTAGACATGTTGTTAGTCTTTAACCTCGTAGTTTTATGCTAAACATTATATTATCATAATTTATTTCTCTTATTTGTTAATACTGTAATAGAGACTTGTTTATTTAGTAAATTATGTAAAACTCTAATACTCATCTTCATAGTAAATATCAAGTACAGGATATTGTTGGTTTATCCACTTTCTAAGCCTATTAGATATACAATCTCTGTGAACAGTATTTTAACAAACAGTGCACTACCTTTTTTTCATATATGCAGGGAACATTTAGTTTTTAAAATCTTGATTAGAGATATTTCTAGCCAACTGAAACTTCTGTTTAATGTTTTAAAATTGTGTATCGATTTCTGAAACTTGTGTAGTGAATCCAGGGCTCAACACTGCGAGTAAAACACTCGCATTTGCGAATAACTTTTGTTTACTGGCGACTGGTTGTTAACAAGTAATAGCCAACCGGCGAGTAGAAAATATTAGGCTTAGAAGATATAATCAAGCTGAACACGCCTACGAAATCTTTAAGTCCGTAATAATGATAATACACAAGTTACAAAACATAATAATAAAACATAAACAAACGAATGTTGCATTTATTTTTATTGTTACTGGATAAAACTGGCGAGTGGATGAAGAAACTTGGCTAGTAACTTTTATTCTTTACTAGCCAGCAGCAAGTGAAAAAAAAGTTCTGCATTGAGCCCTGGAATCACAATGTGATATTGAACAAAATGTTCCCTTCTCTGTGCTTAAAAGAAAAAAGATACAAACCCTAAACATACTGTACCCTACTTTAAAACATTATTTAAAATGTTCCAAGATGTACCTTAGAACACCTACTCCCTCCTACTGGTCTACCATGGATGTAGCTAATAATGTTTTGTTTTTTAATTTATGTATGCGGGCAGCGTGGCCCAGTGGTACAGTGCCCGCCTGATGCGCGATCGGTCTAGGATCGATCCCCGTCAGCTGACCACTGGGGTTTTTTTCTCGACATAACCATATGTCCGACGCCGATATAACCGTAATTAAAATGTGTTGAGTGCGTCGTTAAACAAACCAAAAAAAAAAAATAAAAAAAATAATAATTTATGTATAGTCCACCTAACTGACCATTTTTTTAGTTAGGTTAGATGCTTTGTCTACTCCAAAAAAATACTAGTATGTGCAGTGCAGACCATACCTAACCTGTTAAATACCTAATCTGCCATTTTAAGTGTTGTTATTGTTTTGTCTTTATGAAACACAATACTGTATAAGTTATATGTGGTCGCAATGAAGTCAAATTTAATTTAAACTGACCACCCTCGGTGTTGTCATGGTTAAACTATTGGTTTTAAGGCTGGTAGGTACAAGGTTCACAGCTTGGTACCGGCACCCATCCAGAGTGAGTTTTAATGACTCCGTGGGAAGGTGTAAGACCACTACACCCTCTTCTTTTTCGCTAACATCTAACCACTAACCCACTGTCCTGGACAGACAGCCCAGATAGTTGAGGTGTTTGCCCAGGACAGCGTGCATGAATCTTAAATGGATATAAGCATGAAAATAAGTTGAAATGAAATGAAAAATGGAAATTAATGTTATTATTATCACTATTACTTTTACTATATTACTATCAATACTTTTACTTTACTTTTAAATTATTAATACCTTTGTTTTATTGTTTCAGTTTTCTAACCTTGAACAATATTCACACCTTATTGATGACGATGATGAAGTGATTACAATACACACACACTTTATTCCTCTGATGCTGGAGACCATGACAAAGGAAAAAGACATAGTAAGAATGTCACTTAATTATCTTTTTACACTGTTACTGTACGTACAGTTTTATTTAACATTAAAAGATCAGTAAATGTTTCATAAACTAGTAAATGCTGGAGATTTCAAAAGAGGTAAAATATATAGGTTGTAAGAATGTCATTTAAAACAGTTTATACTGTTACTGTACCATTTTGTTTAACATTAAAAGTCCAGTAAATCTTTCATAAACTGTTAAATCATTTTATCCATAAACATTAATTTGCTATATAGTAATGAGCAAGTCCATTTAGGTAGGTAGGCATTTTTATTACATGTATTTAATTTTGTTTATATTTTAATTAAAAAGGAAAACATAAACAAAAAAGTGATATGGGGAGGTTTTTAATATGGGTTACATTTAACTACCAATTTAAAATAAAGTAAGATATGCTTCACAGACGTGGAACTGTTTTTGTTTTAATTTTGCAGGTTTTTGGTAGCACTGATACATTACATGGACTAAAGTCCTGGGTGACACCAGCCACAGAAAATCTCAACTTTGGTGCACGTCACTTCCACGATTTTTTGCCAAACAAGCAATCTCCTTTAGAAGTGGGCAAGGTTTATTGGATCGTGGAACCTAAGGACAAGTCACTGGGTTTATCACTTTCCAGTCACCGCTACTATCCTCCCAAGATACAGGGACCTGGAGTTATCATCCACCGACTTCTTACCTTGTTTCATCCTCACCCTTTCATCATTTCGCGCTTTGCTCCTCAAGGTTCTGTCGCCACTGTCAGAGCTTTTAATGATGAATATGTGGAAATAGTTTTCAGGTTTGAGTTTTATTAGTCAGTGTGTTCCAGAATCATTATTATATACCTATTCAATCTTACTATAGTGATAAAGACCTATTCAATCCATGTGATTTATCTTGTATCATTTATCTTGTGTGTGCTTGTGTGGCAGGTAAGCAGTTGTATTCAATATGACTATATACATGTCTTTATGTGTAAATTGTAAAACAAAATTAAAAATCAACATATTCACTAAATCTGGCAAATTGACTGTCAGCAATTAGATAGGACTGTCATAGACCGTGAACATCACGGTGTTTGCCTTGACTGAACATGCCCATTTTTGTTAGTCATTCACTAAAGATTCTCCAATAATTAAAAAAATATATTTACTGGTAAATTAAATTATTTCGTTTTAATTTTGGGGTACAGTACATAATTGAAGGTATAATGTTTAAATTTCAAAGCAAAAGTTAATAAAATATTTTTATCGGGAAGCCACCATTATACAATTTTGATATAATACCTTTTAACAATATATTGTTGGAAGTATATAAGGGATGTAACTTATAATTTTCCTTTAACTTTGACATAAAACATGAAAGAAACAATTGCTCTAAATTGTATTTAAATGTTGCTCTAAATTGTGTCAACAATTGATATGTTGTTGGAAGTGTATTAAAAAAAATCCCATTAACTTTAAAATAAATCTGAAGGTTTTTTTGACTTTTTGGTTTTTAGAATTCATGCAGAATTTCAGCTGAATGATCCACCGTATTACCCCATGTGGTTCACTCCGGCCCAGTTTGCAGGCAGTATCATCATGAAGAGAGACTCATCCAGTGTTCTCAGTTTTAATATGGCCGTTCCCACAGACAAGAAACTTAATGTTGGTTAGTTACTAAATTAAACAGTTGCAGAAATGCACACACAATGGAATATAGGCTCAACTGTTCTTATAAAGTTTTTTCTTATTAGGACTGAATGAAATATTTTATTTCCTCAGTTAATATTTATTAATATTAGAGAGTACTGTACATCGAGGTAACACATTTACATTTCAACTTTACAACCTATTAATAACATTTATATATTTTTGAACAAAGAACAAAATTTAAACGTCCATCATATATAAAATTTTGACTGGATGTTGTATGAGTTTACCTCATGGGACAAGAAATAAAAACCTGGTCTAGTCATCAAGTGACCTATCTTCATTGACTTACATTGTACCTTATTGGCATAGCAGCACCCAAAAAATGTTTATGCTTGAACGATCACACTTGTTAAATTGATTAAATTTTCATATACACTGTATTAATATTCATGTCTTGGTATTCAGTTTAATGAATTATTGAGTATAGAACTGAATATCACATCATACATATGCACTGTAATATATTGTTGACAAATCGGAGCTGCTGCTGCTGCTGAATTAACAAACATTGGGTACACCATGACCTATTCATACACCTCAGAAGATGCCAGTGTGGGTGGGTGAGGGAAGTTATTAATTTTATCTTTTAACTAGAAAGGCAATGTATATTATGACCACCTCTGTTTCAAAGGTAGGGGGTGAATAAAAGCCCCACATTTGGTAGAGAGCAACCTTTGGCCATGCTCTTAGTCTTGTATCATATGAAACAATTAACTGATCACTCTTATACATTTTTGTTGTTGCAGTTACTAAGTTGTCTTTTCATTTTTTTAAACAATTAAAAAATTATATACTGAAAGATCTGATTAAAGACTATAATATGAGTAACTGGTTGGGAAACAGTGTTAATGTACATATTATTTCAAAATATGTAAAAGATACAATAGAATTTTTATTACAGTAGTTTGACATGATATCCATTGTATGACTTACAGACATGGAATGGCTCGATGGTCCAAATGAAGATGAGAACATGGAGGTTGATCTGGGTTATCTCCCCCTGATGGTCCTCAACAACTCTGCTCCATCAAAAAAAGTCCCAACTGATGAGCCGTTTCTAAAGGAAATAGCACATCCGTCTGACCCGGAACTTCAGAGTTTGATTCAAACTATCAAGTGGACTGATGGAATTAGTCAAGAAGAAGCAGTCAGATTGCTGGAAATCAAAATGTATCCCTTTAAAAATGTAAATATTTAAAGAAAATATAGACTACCAAGATAATTTGTAAAACAATTACATTTATCCTTCAGATTTTTTCATGTGACAAATAAAAGAATGTTTGGGACATGTCTTTTATTTTATAAAGAACGATTTTTAAATATGTAAGGAATGACATTTAAAAAACCCAACACTGAATGCAAGAACATGAGATTAGTTAAATGGTCTCAGGGCTCAAACAAGAATTTGTCATCAATAAAGCCCATGATAATGATATGCGACAATTCCCATTATTGTCATCAATAAAGCCCACGATCTGCAGCAATTCCCATTATTGTCATCAATAAAGCCCACGATCTGCAGCAATTCCCATTATTGTCATCAATAAAGCCCATGATAATGATATGCGACAATTCCCATTATTGTCGTTAATAAAGCCCGTGATCTGCGACAATTTCCATTATTGTTATCAATAAAGCCCATGATCTATGGCAATTCCCATTAATGTCACTGTTAAGTTTGAGCTCTGTTCTGAACCTTTGAAAATGAAATAGTATTTTAAGAAATTTAGGCATGTAATTTGATTTGAATTGATAAGTTCTGTATTCTAAACAAATCCATACAAATAGATATACATATCAATAATTATGTATTTTTAGCATTTGGAAATGAAATAATAGGCTTATTTTGATCAAAGAACTGTATGCTTCATCTATTAATGCAAAGAATGTTAACATCTCATTCATATATCAATATATTTCTACAGTTGAATTAAGTCTTGCCTATCTTTTCTTGGCAGGTTCCATATTATAACTTCTCAACAGCACTCGACAAAGCAGCTGAAGAAGACAAGTTGGTTCATTCCATTGTACTTTGGGGGGCCCTGGATGATCAGAGCTGCTGAGGTTCGGGGCGGACCATTCGAGAAACCGTTCTCGAGAGTCCGCCCGTACTGGAACTGCTTGCAAAAAGGTTCATCAGCACTTGGTCACTTGTTGTTGACCTGGAGGTCAGTTAGTTTTCTCTTGCTTCTCTTTGGAAATACACATGGGATAGTTTTATCTTGATTATTACAAAAGTATTGTAAGAGTGAAGAGATATATTTTCTATTACATTCCATTTGGCAAGTGTTAAGTGAATATTTGTGAATAATTTTTATTTAGAGCCAGCAATTTGGTTTTTAAAAGAATTATGTTTAGAAGAAATGTTACATTTCTACATACAGGTTTATTATAGCTATACTTGTATTCATTTAAGGGTAAATCTAAATATCACCATTTTTGTAAAAACACAGACTGTACTCCCTGTTTAGTAACATACATAAATGTTTTGATTTTAAATAATTTTTGTTTATTTAGCTTATTCTGGCATACCTCCTCAGTATATGATTTGTACAGTCATGAAAATTACAAACTGCCCCTTAAACCTCTACAAGCATATATTTCATGTTATATTTCAATTATAAACCGCCCCTTAAACCTCTACAAGCATATATTTCATTTTATTTTTTAATTACAAACTGCCCCTTAAACCTCTACAAGCATATATTTCATGTTATTTTTCAATTACAAACTGCTCCTTAAACCTCTACAAGCATATATTTCATTTTATTTTTCAATTACAAACTGCCCCTTAAACCTCTACAAGCATATATTTCATTTTATTTTTCAATTACAAACTGCCCCTTAAACCTCTACAAGCATATATTTCATTTTATTTTTCAATTATAAACCGCCCCTTAAACCTCTACAAGTATATATTTCATGTTATATTTCAATTTCAGGAGCTGAAGGCCAATTTGTCAGCACCATATTCCAAACAGGCTGAGGGGTTTCTAAATATATATGAATTCCCTGTTATGATGATAATTGCCTCGTCTAATGGGACAGTAGTGCACAAGATCAATGCTAATGATTTTCTTGACCTCAAACCATCACTCGTAGTAACAGGGTGAGATATTTTAGATTATAAGATCTTTCATAATGTTCAATTCTAGTTAATAATGTATAGATGTTGTTTAAAAAAAAAACTTTCAAAGGGCACACATAAAAGGAGCTAGTGGTGGTAGCTTAGTAATGATTTATCCATCCGAGATGGGGTGGGATTCAGGTCACTTGGTAAAGTGCTCGCTTGAGGTGCTTGGATTGCAGGATCGAACCACCTCAGTAGATCGAATGAATGAATGTTTAACAACACCCCAGCACGAAAAATGCATCGGCTGTTGGGTGTCACACTAAAGTAATTCAATGGATCGATTCAACTGATTGTTTTTTCTCTCATTTGAACCAGTGCACCACAGACAGGAAAGCACATATAAAAGATCCCTTGCTGCAGTAAAAAAATGTAGCAGGTTTTCTCCGATTAATTAATCAGTGTGCTCTAGTGGTGTCATTAAACAAAACAAATAGTTTTCTTACCATCTGATATGTAATATATTACAGTATCAGTTCTTGCTGGACAGACACTACTAGAGTACATTTATTTATTAATAGTTGGCTATTGGATGTCAAATATTTAGGCATTTTGACATGTAGTCTTAGAGAGAAAACCTGCTACATTTTTCCATCAGTAGCAAGAGATCTTTTGTATGCACCATCAAGTCCACTGATGTGGATCAAACGCAGTGGATAGATCTGTTCAGGAATTTATTTCCAGTTTCGAAAGTTAAAAAAATTGAGAAAAATTAAATTAAATTTTATTTGGAGATATATCTGGAATAAAAATATTGATTGTTCTTGTTTTTATTAAATGTCTGAATTGCATGATTTATGATGATAACATCTCTTATTATTTATCTATACTCTTCTTTTGTTGCTAGGTTTAGAGATCCAGGCGGTTATCTCTATGAAGAATTTCTCAAAAAAGGAATACAATTAGCAGAAGAATAGATATAAATGCTGTCATGTCTATATTTATGTATAATTATTATTAATGTGATACATGGTGTTTTATTTCTGTTGATAAAACAAGGTTACAGGATATTAATCACATTCCTACTGTCAAAAATTAAGTATTTAAAATTATTTTGACATTTTGTATCTAGCCGTTTGCTGTTTAGACGATTTTAGAGATTACTATCTGTATTTAGTTGTTCTTAAAGCAGGTTGACTTGACACAAGATCATTTATTAACCTTGTAATGTTATTTTGAGTGTTGTAATTGAATCATTTCATCAGTTTTAAGTGTAATTTAACTAGTATTACTATTCTGTATTAATAAAGAAAAAATCAAAATCCATCTCAATTTTTAAAAATATGTTTTGTTGTTCACTGTATTTGATTTTACATTGTTAATTCAATCCAGTTGTTATAAAGACTGCACATTTTCTGTTTGCATACTTTTATTTTACTTTTACAGTTGTTCATAACCACTGTATAGCCGATAGAGCAGTTGTATTAAATGAACTGACTCAGCTTTTTAATACCTATTCATATTTATCTCTAAATTTTCATTCTTCATGCAGGCATAGAAATAAGTAGAACAGTAATTGAGATTACTGCATGGCAAGAAAGTCAATAACAGTATTTCGTTAGCCACAAAATCTTATTAAATGAAAACTACAGCACATAAATTTGTAATATTTGAATGTTATTAAAATATTTTGGGGCACAGGTACCAGCTTCAGCCAATTCCTCCATCCAGGACAGGAAAGTGTAGGGGTGGGTGAAGAAGGGACCACCTGTACTGGCGGGTGCAAGGGACCACCTGCAGTCCGACAGTATCAGCGAGTGTGTGAAGGGATTTTATAGTAATAACAATGGGAATTGTAAACTTGATAAATGTGTCATAGGTTACCAAGCCCATAATTTATGGTAACTTCAGGGAACATTTTGTTTTCAAAATCTTGATTAGCAAGATTAGCAAGTCAGTTGAAAATGTATTAGCAACTACTGTTTAATATTTTAAAATTGTGTAGCGACATCTAAAAGTTCCGTAGCTAATCTGGACACAATACTGAACAAAATATTCCCTGAACCTGTGTATGGGTTATTGGACAATCTGCTCATTTCATTGCCTGTTCCTTGTGTTGTGCTTACATTTTATCTTTATCTGTGAAGGCTTGAATACCTTTTACATTTTCAATGCTGCTTTTTATTTATATACCTATGCATAATATTTGTTTTTATTATTTACAGTATTCAGCATCATCTTTTTTACCTTTGTATAACCACAGGGTTACAATACTAGTATATGTGATATTTTATGAAAAACAGCATAATCTGGACTATTGTTGTTTTGGTGTGTTAATTTCAATTATGTTTGTGTTGATGTCACTTCCTTTCCTGTGGCACAAAGGATGACGACTGAAACTCAAAGTCACTAATGATGAGTGTCAGTCTGAGAGATTTGTGTTTCATGGTTTTGTAATGGTGCATCAATATTAGCCATTTTGTCATTAATACACTGTTGTGTGTGTTTTACATTTATGTTACAGCAACATATATACTGTATGTTTAATATTTCAAATTGCAATTTTCAGTTACAATCTTTATATCATTTTCATTAGTCCTTGGATCACCATTTTAAATTTGTGTAACCTTAGTGTTTTTATAAAAAGGTACGTTTTACTATGGCACTGAATTCAGAATCACATTGGGGCAAGACATAGCATAGTTGTAAAGCAATTGCTTGATGCATGGTTGCTTTGGGATCAATCCCAGTTGGTGGGCCCATCTGTTCAGGCCAGTGCACCACTACTGGTATATCAAATCCCATAGTATGTGCTATCCTGTCTGTGGGATGGTGCATATAAAAGATCCCTTGCTACTGATGGAAAAGTATAATGGGTTTCCTCTCTGAGACTATATGTCAAAGTTACCGTAAGTTTGACATGAAATTAATAAATCAATGTGCTCTAGTGGTGTCGTTAAACAAAACAAACTTCAACTTTTCAGAATCACTTCCCACATCAGTCAAATCAAGTAAAAGATAATTAAACTTTTAAGTTTATCTCAAACAACCCATATTTGAAGCCTGTTGATTTGGTCCCTTCAGCAACAACATAACAAAGTTAGACTGTATGTAGTAATAGTAATGAGTGTACAAGCTCAACCAATGATCTGACATAACATTGTCATCAACTGTTTATGCTAGGATGTAGAAGTATACACAAACCAGACCTTGACAGGCAATAAGAGTAGAACTTGTAAAATTAATATAATAAATGCATTAATAATAATTAAAACCACCAAGCATTTTTATTCTAATTCAATCAACTACCAGAAGTAGAAAGGTGCTAGAAAAAACATCTAACATGTCTCTAAGATGATATCATGCCCCTTTCATTGGTGTACTATTCTGTCTGGGATGGTGTGCATATATAAAAGATCCTTGCTACATTAGGAAATGTGTAGTGGGTTTCATCTGATGACTAAATGTCAGAATTACCAAATGTTTGATATCCAATAGCAAAATAAAAACTTGGTCTGGTTATTCAGGAGGTTGATGGTCATTGCTACCTGTTTGTCATTCTCATAGCAAGGTAGTATGTGATGTCACATGTTACTGTATGCATTCCTTCCGACATAATCTACATCACCTGTGAATAATGCTTTGTACAAAAGTACAATTTTATAATAATTATACCGCTGATTTAACTAGAAAAATCATGGTAATGTGTGTTTTTTCTGATAGTCATGTTAAAAACACAATCCTTGGACGTAGGATTGATATCATGAGCTGAGCCTCGGTAAGCCCACCTACAAAACAACTTGTGCCAGAAACTTTTATTCCTCCATGTCCAATCTGATTGAAATTAGCTCTACTGGTCTACCAGTAGATCTAACAGCAATGTGTGGACTCCCATGTCCAGGGTTGGCCTGGGATTGATCCCTGTCGGTGAGCCCAATATGCTGTTTCTCGCTCCAACCAGTGCACCACGGCTGGTTTATCAAAGGCTGTGGTATGTGTTATTATTTCTGTGGGATGGTGCATATTAAATATCCCTTGCTGCTTATTGAAAAGAGCAGCCCATGAAGTGGTGATGTTGGGTTTCATCTTTCAATATCTGTGTGGTCCTATACCATATAACTGTAAATAAAACGTTTCATCATCTATAAACAACAATTTAAATATCAACCAATTACATGTTGCCTTTTATAGCGTACATATTACACTTTGCCTTTTATAGCATTCAAATTCTCAAAATATCGGGCGAGACTACTTATGCAATAGGTGAACTTCTTGATCTAATTCATTAAAAAATGGGGGAAAGTTCAATAATAAACTCTGGATTATACTAGTATAAACAGATTTTATGGCTATACCATCACAATGGGTTTTTTTTCCAGTCTTTGAAACAAAATGTATATAAACTTTTATATTGAAATTAGTTTCAGGCATACTTCGAAATTTACACAAGTCATTTCGTATACCCTAAGCATAATCCCGAATGTTTTCACGTTCTTTTCAAATCACTGGCCCGATTTTGCAAGTACGGTTTTGATTGGTCAAATGAAAGGTCAACTGGACAGGGTGCTGTTAGATCCACAGGTAATTGTAATTAACCCGTTGAGCTAATTTTAATTAGATTGCCTCCATGTCATGCTTCACATCAAATTTACAATAGCAGTTCTTTTCTACTCCATTCTTTCTGTAGTGCAGTGCCTAACTGGAGAGGGTGGGAGGTAGTATACATTTTTAGTTACTGATTTCGATGATGTGACTGTATGTAATGTTTGTATTTTATTTTGTTAGAAATGCCTTTAGTTGCTCTACAATTAACTACATGATTCAGGGTACTAACTGAGCTATGAATAATTAGTTGCAGAATTATTTACATCAAATTGTTTTATATTGAATAACATTTACATCACATTATTTTTTATATTGAATTAGTTTTAAATTAGCACTCATATGATGCTTATAATTATAGACATATTTTGTTAATACATCATAGAATCTTTGTATACAATTATGAATAAACAGATACAATAAGGTATAAACTGTGTTCTGTATTTTTGGGAAGGAGAAAGGTTGTTACAGTTGGAGATCACTAGTCCATCTGGAAATTTTCTGGCTGTTTATTTTTTCAGTACAAATTATTTACCATTGCGAGCCATAGCCATAGCATATATCACAACTAAAATTGTAAATAAATAAATACACCTATTCAATCTGTTTATAGTGATCAAGATATTTTCAAATTGTAATAAATTTATATGTGCAATCTGGACTAGAACTTTTAAATGGTGAATTCCCTTTTTATTTTTACTGCAACTAGCACCGACGTCATATATGATTTACAAATGATGTCACATCGCATTTAAAAAGTAAATCCATGAAAGGAGTATTAAATATAGATTTACGAAAGAGTTGTTACAACGTTAAATTAAAAAAGTTTTTAAAGTAACATAAAAGGTGGTATTGTAATAAATACCAAACTTCACATACGTTGTTTCCTCTTCCTGTTTATTGGGACTGCTAACCAGTCTCGTGGTATATATTCTTTGCACAAATATAAACTTAGCGGGCAGCATAGCCCAGTGGTACAGTGCTCGCCTGATGTGCGGTCGGCCTAGGATCGATCCCCATCAGCTAACCACTGGGGTTATGTCCGATGCCGATATAACCGTAATTATGATGTGTTGAGTGCATCGTTAAACAAAAAAACAAACGAACAAAAAACTTTTACAATAAATGGGAAGCGAAAACAACATGTTAAGTTCTTTGTATGTATATATATATACAATTTATATATACATACACACATTTATATTTACAATTTATATATACATACAAACGCACACATATGTGTGTGTATTTACAATTTTAGTTTAGCTTGCAATGGTAAATAATCTGTATTGAAAAAACACACATACATACACGCACATATATGATTGCTAGTACTGGGATTTCAAAATATCAAATCCATTGGATGTGCCACATATTTGGTGACTAGAAAATCGATTTAATAATATATGTTACTGTAGACCTATCTCTTGTGGGTGAGTGGGACAGTTTTTGTTCAACAGGAAGTATTTTCTTTTGTTTTGTCATAAGCTAAACACCCACGGTGAAAGCTGATAATAAGTAGTGCTAACTAATCACGTCGTACCCTTGATGATTTTATACTGTAGTGCTAAAATCATCGAAACTACGGGCCCAATCTCAATCACCATTTTAGTTGCAATGTGTGCAGTATATTTTAATGAAGTAACATTTTAATGCACAGTATATTAATTATTTTTCAAAACAGTCTCCACCTTTCAAGTTAGACTTTGTCAAATTGAAGTTTATAACTGTATCACTATGATAACTGACAGACAAAAGTACAACTTTATTTTGTATAAAAATTTTATTTTCCCATAAATTCATTTGAAGAATATACTGTTAGACGAAAATACTGTATGTTAGTTAAATTTCCTCATATTCTGTAACATTCAATGTAATGTGATGCATTTTTAAAATGATGCTGAAGTAAAACAAAGAAAAGATTTGTTTTTGATGAGATTAAACTGCATATTAATGGTTGAGTCAACATTATGCAAATAAAACTTCAGACAACACATCACAACCAACTGATCAACTGTTACCCAACAACCAGTATAATAGAAGACAACATTCCCCCACCCTTTAGAACATAAAGAATCCTGGAGACCAACATTAATATAATATTTAACATTATGTCCTCCAGTCTACAAAGATTTTCGGGCAATAATTGTTCTATATCAATGAACATTAAAACTATTATACAATACATATATTATTGCAGGTCAAAAAGCAGTCTCATGATATTCTATAAAAAATGTGATGTTGCCTTCAGTCCCGGGTCAGATTAGAAGTCATGGCGGTGTCAACTAAAAATACCATAGTGGTTTAGTGTAGTAGGTCAATTCTGTCAATATGTTTTTCATTTCTTAAGCAATAAAACATGTTGACATTTTTTACTGGTCTTGGACCACAAATTTAATATTAGTAATATATATATAATGTATTTTATATATTGGTGTGAAAGAAACAAAGTATACAGAGAATAATAAACAAGTTATCAGTTCTTATAAAATTTATGTCCAGAGTGAAATAATGTTCATTTGTCAAGAGCTTTAGCGAGTGACAAATGATATTTATTTTACTTGGAACATAAATGTTTATAAGAACGGGTAGAGAGAGTGTTATTCTATTTATTACCCAGCTATTTTTTTTNNGGGGGGAAACGTTTAAATGCACATGTAACCTCTGTAGAACCAATGTAAACACTGTTTTGAGTATTGCTTTAACTTTTTTTTTTAATCATGTTCTTTTATCATTTTTATAAACGTTATATTTATCCTGTCCAAAATATATATAATGAATTGCATTAAAATAACATTTTATTACAAATTTAACAATGAAAACAGAGAGCTGTAAAAGTGAACTCTTTTAACTATGCAACTTCATTTTGTCTTTGCCAAATTGTGATGTTATCTTTAGTATCAACATGGTCATTGGTTTGTAAGCATCAAATCGTCCAATAGTATTGTATGTTACAATGCAGAATATTCCTCATTGAGAAAATATGAAAAATAATTTCACCATTATGAATGGCCACTGGTATAAACATTTAATATTTATCTCCTTGAATGGTGGCATTCAACCCAAATATCTAGATTCATTATGGTTAAAAAAAAAAAAAAGTAATTTGTCTGAAAACTGTGGACTTTTTCAAGACTTTGAACTGGATAATTCATATTTATCCATTAAAAACATTTTAAGTATTCTTAACAGAATAAAAGACACTTTCAAAGATACATGAAGAAATCGCTGAGTGGATCCTTTTCAGCAAATCCCCTGCTATATGATGTTTAAAATGCATAACAATGAACATGTCACTGGGTACCAGTAAACACAAGACTGAAAACTTGGAATGAGTTTACAATCCATTCGGTTAACACTTTCATTTGTTTAATAAGGAAGTAAAAACTATAGCAACAATAAATAGTCACGAGTTAAAAATATTTTTGATGGAACTTCATTCAAACTGATTCTTGTTTTTTAACAAATATGCTGCCAGGAATTCAATTGGATTTGGTGGTCTGAAAAAAAATAATAATAATAATATTAATTCAATGTTTATACAACCTTCTATTTACTATTCAGTACATTTATGTGCATATTTGGTGGCACATGACTGGCCCAGTGGTGTGTGTGTGTGTATGTGTGTGGAAGTAATTTGTTCCATAAAGATTGAGGGTGCCATCCTCTTTTAGTTTTGCCCCTGACCCACAGACAGCATGAAAGACTCAACCTCTCCTCCCTCATACATAAAATCCTGGCCACATCAATGTTTCATACCTCACACTGGCTCATTCATCAAATTATTAATTATATACTAATATTAAAGACTACAAGGTATCTGCTCTTAATATTTCAGTATTTACCATAAACCATGCTCACATCCTTACTTATGTGGGGTGGGTAGCCCCCCCCCCCCCATGTGTACACTTATATGTAGAGTGATGATCTGTTTTCTCATTTAATACAATTTATATAAGCTTGTAACACACCTTTCTTTTGCTAAGAATGACATGCCTTGTAGCAGGATGGGAACAACAGTCTGGTCAAGGTATGCCCGAGTTGGTAAAGACTGCAAATCAACCTTGGCACGCTTGGCGGGAATTGCAGATGGGTCTTTTTCATTGTTTATTAATTTCTGTTAAATAAAAGGAAAAACAAAGGATGATGTATAAGAAACTATATAAATATAAGATTTAATTAGTGCAGAAATGATGCATATTATATTTATTATAAATAATAAACTAACAAACCTTAAACTTTACTAGTAAGTATCTGAGTATAAAATAAAACTTTATGAACAAGAATCATTTGTCTATATACGAACCTTTGAAGATTTTTATCATTAGTGGTACTGGTGCATTCATTTTTATGAAATGACAGTAAAACTTCATTTATACCAGCATTAACACCAAAGGTAACTAACAATAGTAACATAGTTCATTAGTTGTGATTCAGACAGAATAATATCTTCAGTAACTGTGGATTCACTTCTTCCATTACTTTCAAATTTCGGACACTTTTTCAATCCCATATTAGTGTCCAGTATATCATACCTGTACATTTTCTGGAATTTCGGGTGCAGTCTGGTCTGGCTGTTTATCGTTTGTTGAATCATCAACTATCGAACCAGCTGTTATTTGATCTGCAAGTTTAAATAAAATATACTTTATCAGGGTTGAAAATGTTTTACTTAAAAATCAAGGTGGCCAGCTGGACCAAAAAAAATAATGTGTTACTGATGCTATTAAATTTAAGTTTTTAACTAGCCCTCACAATACTGCATTGAATGGAGTAACTTACAAGTAATTACAGACAACAGGGCTCAAACTTAATGACGGCACTGATGGCTATTGCCGTTGTTAATTGTTAAGATATAAATTGCCATAGGTCAGGAGCATATATTAATAGGTAAAGCTCCTTGCTGATGGCAAAAGAGTGTACATTATCTGACAGTATATATCATTTGTACATTTGAGAGCTGCAGAAAGTACCCACTCGGTCGCCAAATGAGTTCTTACGAACGAGTTAAAAATGCAACTAACAGTCTGATTGGTGATTGTCTTTTTCTGACTAACTAATTTAACTTGTTATATACATTTTTATTTATTTTTCACAATGAATCTGTACTGTGCTCTGAATAGATTGATCTGTTAAACACTTTTGGGATGTCACTTGAATTTTGTAAATCTATATAAAAGAAATATGAAAAACTTAGTATTTACAAGGATATTTAAAATCTTAAATTTTATTGATTTGCCAGTCAAGCTTTGGGTCTTGTTTTCGTTTGCTACGTGATGCTGATCACTTACCAAGTGTCCTTAATTTTTTGACATAATTTTTTTTAATAATAAATTTGAAAACACACACACACACACATACACACCATGTGAAGTATGCTGGGCTAATAAATGTTAGTTAGTTCTGGTCCGGCAGGCTAGAGAAATATTTTCCATTTCTGCACCCCTGTTTGCATCCAGCAAAATAACTTTATTTTCAGTCAAGTTTATTTGCAAGAATCTTTTTTTTTTTTTAATTGCCATAAACAGGGTCAAAATGATCATTTCACTCATGAGTCATGGCAACCGTTTCTTTAAACGCTGTGGGAAACAAATTTTTAAGTTTCTACTCAGTTTTAAAAAGAAGTTTGTTTTATTTAATGACACCACAACAGCACATTGCTTACGGTAATCATCAGCTATTGGATGTAAAATATTTGATGTTCTATAAAAAAAATGTGATGTTGCCTTCAGTCCCGGGTCAGATTAGATGTAAAATATTTGGTAATCTTGACTCATAGTCATTAGAGGAAATTCGCTACATTTTTCCATTAGCAGCTAGGGGTCTTTTATATGAACTTTCCTACAGACAGGAATGCACATACCACAGCCAATGTTCAGTGTTGGTACATTAGTGAAATGAGAAAAAACTATAAATATAGCGTATTCAACAGTATTTTTATTACATTATTTGTAATGAAAGGTACTTTGGTGGTTTTTACATCTTTTAAAACTTATATGTAAAAAAAAATAATTAATTATGAAAAAGAATTTAAGCAAGTAAACTGTAATGCCTGCTCTCAGAACTATTTTGACAGGGATAAAGGTAAGTATAGATCAGTTTTTTGTTGTGGTTTTTTCAGGAGTATTTTAATGTGGTGAATCATTTAACAATATATTTAATTTTGAATTTGAATTCCAGTGACATCACTTTGCATCTCTTCACAATAACAATACACTGGGTGCAAGACATTTCCGTATTAAGAACCCTGAAAAATACCCAATGCAAAAATCCTGTTATTAAAACTTGTACTATTTATAAAATATGGATTTTAAGTGACATTACTGTAAAGTACGGGCCTGGGCTGTATTTATAACAAGGGTGCGAAAAATGACTTTCGAACTTAATCCATCATAAGGACAATATAATATTTCTATAAACTGCAAACTTTAAATGATCATTAAAACATGTTGAACAGTTTTGTATTGCAACTTTCGTTCTCTTTACATTGATACTCATTTAAAATGTGCGAAACTAAAATCACTTAAGATAGTATAATTTTCCAGATATTTTCCAAACCATTTTGCCATTTCCAGGACTTTAGAAATTTTCCAGGAGGTTGGACATTAATTTGGAAAGGAATGTTTATTCAGCACCTGTTACGGCTCCAACAATGAGTATTGTCCATACATATTTTACAGGAGCTTTTATGTACAGTTGAGTATTGTAATTTCTAGACACTAACATCGACTTCATCAGAAGGATCATACTTTGAAAGTGACAATAAAAATGTTACTTACCTGTACATAAATATGTTTATAGTAATGTCAAATGAAAATAAAGTCCACTCGACTAAGTACTGCTGATTTAAGAAACAACGTTCCAAATACACACACCCTCAAACAAATAGGGTCTGGTTAAAGTACAAATGTATTTTTAAGATGGAAAATAAACAGTGTTACTTTCTATGACGTCACATTAGTCTTAAAGCGACATTCCCTGGAATATTTTTATTATTCAAGAACATAGAACAGAAAATCTCATTACGTTTGTGCATATAAGATGCCACACTCTGAATTGGTTTCACTACACAGGCTTTTCCTAGTTAAAAATAAACCCAGAATTTTGAAAGTGGGACACACCTTCTTATTGTGTATACATTTTAACAGTTGACCAATGGCAGTCAACCTCTTATAATTACTTCTGCATGAAGGCTATTGCTTGGAACCAGACATCAAATGCTATCATTTATAAATATATTTTCCAAATAATTATGATTAAATGAAAAATATATATACAAAAAATAGTAAAATTCCAGGACTTTCCAGGGGGTTAATTCATTTTTCCAGGGTTTTTAAGCACTTTCCAGGGTGGAAATAAAATTCCAGGACTTTCCAGGGTTTTCCAGGATGCGTGCAAACCCTGCCACTGGGATAAAAATAGTACGGTTCAGCTATTGTTGCATTCGGTTACTGTTGTCATTTTGTAATACCATGCAGATTCTAGCAGTCACTTCCTAGCAACCAATTACGCTAGCAGTTAATTTCAGCAGACACTCATGTCGACATTCTAAACATCGGACATGTACACCTTTCGATTGTTACCAGTATTTCACACTTCTAAACACACTGTTATGCTAATTTTTATTATTCATTACAACTTAAGAATTTTAGAGTTTTAAAGAGTATTCAGGGTTCTCTTGGGACCTGATGCAGCGATCAACGATGGGACGCACCATATTGCATAAACGTGCGTCCCTGTGGATCTTTATATAAAAACAACACAAAAACTAATTTGCAGTCTTACTGAACATTACTAATATCCGTATAAATACAACTTAACCATTTTATAATATCTGAAGTATCGCTTTAAAAGTCCTGTACTACGGTAATATAGGATGACCAATTAGTTTCGTGTAGACCACACCACAACACAAACTATAAAAGGTGTAAGAGTCCGAGTTTAGAACGTCGCCATGCGTGTCTGCTGAAATTGGCTGCTAGTGTAATTGGCTGACTGAAAGCTTTCACTTGCCCGGGACTATTTTTACTTGCCCAAATAATATTTTTACCCCCC
>JAECMU010125183.1:0-23438 GCA_016106625.1 Dracogyra subfuscus
GTTGTTACTGAAGAGGTGGAAGAAACTACTGAAATTAAAACAGATGAAACACTTGTGTCAGAAAAACCAACAGAAGAGATTCCTGAAGAATCTGTACCTAGTATGGACACTTTCAAAGAGGAGGTAACTCTAGTAACTGAAGAAGAGAAGCCTCATGATATGGAAGAAATTACAGTTGAGGTTACAGAGGATAAGTTCAAAGAAGAGATTGAAATTACACCAGAAATTGCTGAACAGGAAACATTCAAAGAAGAAATAACAATTGAAACCAAACCTGAGGAGGTTGAGGAAGTCACATTTGAGGTTATAGAGGATAAGTTCAAAGAAGAAATTGAAATTACACCAGAGATTCCTGAACAGGAAACTTTCAAAGAAGAAATAACAATTGATACCAAACCTGAGGAGGTTGAGGAAATCTCAGTTGAGGTGACAGAAGAGAAGGTGAAAGAAGAAATTGAAATTACACCAGAGATTCTTGAACAGGAATCGTTCAAAGAAGAAATAACAATTGATACCAAACCTGAGGAGGTTGAGGAAATCACAGTTGAGGTTACAGAGGATAAGTTCAAAGAAGAAATTGAAATTACACCAGAGATTCCTGAACAGGAAACTTTCAAAGAAGAAATAACTGTTGGTACCAAACCTGAGGAGGAGACAGAAGAGGTTAGAGAAGTGACTACAGAGGTTGAAATTAAGGAAACTGATATCACCTCTGAGGTCACCGAGGAAATATCTTTCAAGGAAGAAATACATTTACGGCCTGAAGTTCAGGAATTTGAAATCCCAGCTCCAACAGACACAACAGAGATAGAATACAGGGAAACAGTGGAGGTCGTTCAACCAGATGTGAAAGAAACATCTCCCGAAGAACAGGTAGCTGCTGTTATACAGCCACAAGAAACAGAAACTGTTGCCCCTGTTGATATCACAGAGGTTGAATATAGAGACACAATAGTTGTTGAACATGAAGAAACCCTTGTTGAAGAGGAAGAACACAAACCTACTGAGGAAGTAATAGAGCTGACAGTTGAGACCCCAGCAGAGGTTGACAAAACAATTTCAGTTGCTGAACAAGAGGTTCCTATTACTGAGGAAATAACTGAAGAAATTCAGCCAGAAGAAACTGAAGCCATAACCCCTGTTGTTACTGAAGAAGTGGAAGAAACTACTGAAATTGAAACAGATGAAACACTTGTCTCTGAAAAACCAGCAGAAGAGATTCCTGAAGAATCACCAACTGTGGAGGAAGTAATGACTGTGATTTCTGTTGAAAAGGCTGAAGGTGTGGTGCCAGAAGATGTTGAGGAGGAAGTAACTATTAAAGAAGAAGAAACACCAACTGTGGAGGAAGTAGTCTCTGAGGTTTCTGTTGAAAAGCCTGAAGATGTAGTGCCTCAAGATGTTGAGGAGGAGATAACGATTAAAGAAGAAGAAACACCATTTGTGGAGGAAGTGCTCTCTGAGGTTTCTGTTGAAAAGACTGAAGATGTTGTGCCACAAGATGTTGAGAAGGAAATAACGATTAAGGAAGAAGAAACACCAACTGTGGAGGAAGTTGTCACTGAGGTTTCTGTTGAAAAGGCAGAAGATGTTGAAGAGGAAATAACAATTAAAGAAGAAGAAACACCAACTGTGGAGGAGGTAGTCACTGAGGTTTCTGTTGAAAAGGCAGAATATGTTGAGGAGGAAATAACTACTAAGGAAGAAGAAACACCAACTGTGGAGGAAGTAGTCACTGAGGTTTCTGTTGAAAAGCCTGAAGATGTAGTGCCAGAAGATGTTGAGGAGGAAATAACTATCAAGGAAGAAGAAACACCAACTGTGGAGGAAGTAGTCACTGAGGTTTCTGTTGAAAAGCCTGAAGATGTAGTGCCCAAAGATGTTGAGGAGGAAGTAACTATTAAAGAAGAAGAAACACCAACTGTGGAGGAAGTAGTCTCTGAGATTTCTGTTGAAAAACCTGAAGATGTAGTGCCAGAAGATGTTGAGGAGGAAATAACTATTAAGGAAGAAGAAACACCAACTGTGGAGGAAGTAGTCACTGAGGTTTCTGTTGAAAAGCCTGAAGATGTAGTGCCCGAAGATGTTGAGGAGGAAGTAACTATTAAAGAAGAAGAAACACCAACTGTGGAGGAAGTAGTCTCTGAGATTTCTGTTGAAAAGACTGAAGATGTAGTGCCACAAGATGTTGAGGAGGAAATAACTGTTGAAGAAGAAGAAACACCCACTGTGGAGGAAGTAGTCACTGAGATTTCTGTTGAAAAGACTGAAGATGTAGTGCCCCAAGATGTTTATGAGGAAATAACTGTTGAAGAAGAAGAAACACCCACTGTGGAGGAAGTAGTCACTGAGATTTCTGTTGAAAAACCTGAAGATGTAGTGCCACAAGATGTCGAGGAGGAATTAACAATTAAAGAAGAAGAAACGCCATCTGTGGAGGAAGTAGTCACTGAGATTTCTGTTGAAAAACCTGAAGATGTAGTGCCCCAAGATGTCGAGGAGGAATTAACAATTAAAGAAGAAGAAACGCCATCTGTGGAGGAAGTAGTCACTGAGATTTCTGTTGAAAAGCCTGAAGATGTAGTGCCCCAAGATATTGAGGAGGAAATAACAATTAAAGAAGAAGAAACACCAACTGTGGAGGAAGTAGTCACTGAGATTTCTGTTGAAAAGCCTGAAGATGTAGTGCCCAAAGATGTTGAGGAGGAAATAACAATTAAAGAAGAAGAAACACCAACTGTGGAGGAAGTAGTCACTGAAGTTTCTGTTGAAAAGCCTGAAGACGTAAAAGAAGAAATAACGATTACAGAAGAAGTGACACCAACCGTGGAGGAAGTAGTCACTGAGATTTCTGTTGAAAAGCCTGAAGATGTAGTGCCCCAAGATGTTGAGGAGGAAATAACGATTAAGGAAGAAGAAACACCTAAACTAGCTGAAGAAGCAGTAGACATTTCTGAACAAAATAAAGATAAAGACATTTCAGACATTTTGGTTGAATCTGGTAAAGTTATTTCTGGTCAGCAGGTCTTGCATGCATTTACTGATGAAATTCCATGTTCAGTTACTGAAGAAATTCCAAAAGTAGAAACTTTTGTTGGAAAATTGTCAAAATCTCAGGATATTTTAGTAGAGTCAATGCAACAGCCAATGAGTGACCTGGACGCAGTTAGAGGTATTTTTATGACAAATGCTTTAGCATTGTTTGTCACTTAATGAGGCTGAAATACTACTTGCTATATGCCAACTTGTATATTTGTGTATGTGTTTTTTGTTTGTGTGTTTGAAGCAAAGCTTTAGCTAAATATTTTGTTGTGCACACATTAAGAAAAAGTATAACTTTTTTCATCTGATTTTATTTTTTATTTTTTATTTTTTTCATTTCATTTCTTCATGTATTTAAAAAATTATAAACATCTTTATTTTTTTTTAATTATTATTATTTTTTTTCTCAAACAAATGCAAGGAACTTTATTTAGTAAATGTTTAAAATATTCTCACCATTGGCTGAGTTTTACTTCATCTATACACATTTGTCTTAACATGGATTCTTCTGTGTTTGTCTTTTTGTTGCATTTTTATTTTAAAAAATTTAAATAGAGAATTCATAGTTCCACCAGTTTATGCAACAATTTATGTTAGCCCATTTTTGTTTCAAAAAGGAAATATTTTGTTTTTCTTTAATTATTCACAATTTATAGCAAAGGTTTTAAGTACCCAATATTTGGCTGTAATATATTATTTAATATAATTTAATCAGGGCTTCTGGAATTTTTTAAAAATCCATTAGCCATGGGATCATTGATTTTAAAAATTTACTAGCCACAATTAAAAATTCATTAGCCCTATTTTACTTTAAGTTAATACAATTTTACTAAATAATAGTAATGATCAGATATGTAACTTAAAGAGGGAGATGGAGCGTAAAAACACTAACATTGGGGGTTGGGGTGGGGTCAGGATACTCATATTTACAACATTACAATTTTGTTTCCACTAGCTGTCGGTCATAGCAATAGTAGTTATTTACTAGCCCAACACTGAATATCACTAGCAATGGGAGTGGGGCTACCATAATCTAGAAGCCCTGAATTTTATGTAAAGAGTCTTCTTTGGGTTATAAACCTTTGCTTGTAATTTTTAATATTTTCATGTCATATGATTTTAACTTTAAGCATTGATATTAATTTTTATAGACTTAGTTTGTCTTCTTTTTTTCTTTTTTTCATGCATGTGTTCAGAATCTGAAGTTTATGTTTTAGTGTATAAATTAATTTTAGTTTGAGTACATATATATATGTGTTTTGTTTTGGTTTTTGTGTTTGTTTGCATGATTTTTTAACTTTCACAAATATATAAGTTACTATAGTATATGTATGTAAATAGAGTACTTACTTTGTTTTACTGAATTGAGAGAAATAAGGTTGGGATAAATCTATCTAGAAATATCCTTGCCAGTCCAGCCTAGTACCAGAAGTAAAATTCATTGAAAAAAAGTAAAGTGCTTATTGTAACTGATGTAACATGTATCAAACCTAATTGTCTAAATAATGTTGTCAAGCTACATTCAGATTGCCTAATGTACATTATAAAATTTTAGTATTTAATCTCTTATACCTGGATTTAATAAAGATTCTCTGTTATTTTAATAATTTAAATATAGTTATGAAATAATTATTTTGAACTGTTGGTTCTGAAAATATTTCGGTTTTAACTACTTCTCTTTAATAATAATGATGTAATAATGATGTGGATTGTTTTATAACTTAATTTACAATCCATTACTTGTGCCATAATTATATATTTTAGAAGACTAAATATATAAATGATAAAACATACCTGTATAATACATATATATTTTGTGAAAGTTACAGTATTTTCGTCAATTTTGTTCTGCTTTTATTTTATTTTATTTTATTTTATTTTTGTGAGTGTTGAGTTGTTTAATTTTTAATAATACAGTCAAACCTCTCCAGACCAGACCCTCTATAAACCGGAATTCCTAAAAACCAGAAATGTTTTACAGAGTTCCTTTTCAAAAATCTGGACAGAACTTAACCTCTGTAAAGCAGATTTCTCTTAAAACTGGACTCTTGTCTTGGTCCCACGGGTGTCCTGTTTAGAGTGGTTTCACGGTATTACAGTAAACATGTTTTTTTATCCTTTCAAATATTTAGCAACATTCATTGTTTTTAACAAATATTTATTTTATTTTTTGATTGTATATTTTTATGATCTTTTATAATTTTCATTTTGTTTTAATGAATGTTTTATATTTGCAGGCATTATGTTTGAGAACGTTAAGCTCACTACGTAATCCTATTTCACCCCTTTATCTCAACCTTAGACTCTCCCAGTCATCTTGGAAAGTCTAAACTATCAGAGAGGGTGAAAGATTACACAAACATATACCTGTACATCATATAATAACTGCAGTTAATATTTATATAATCAAAATATATGTGTGTATATTGTATATGTAAATAACAATAGGGTTGTTATTTTTAGTATTTACTGATTTGAAAAAGCAATTATGTCAAGATATTGCATTTGGTGATATAGCAAGTGATAATGATAGATTGGTGTTGTCATGTAACTATTATTATATTTATTGTGAGTGATAGTCAAGCAGTTAGTATATTAATTTTATTTACTCAGTATATATTGTGAGTCGTATGTGTATTAATTTATTTATCCAGTCTATATTGAGTGGTATGTGTATTAATGTCTATAATTTTTATTATTTTTATGTCTGTGTGGTGCACATAGAGTAATATATTTACCCTTCACTGAACTGGGTTTATATGGTGACATTCTATTTTATACTGCAGTCAGTATTTCAAGATTAATTATTAACATATTTTATACTGCAGCTAGTATTTCTATTATTAACATTAGTCTACTTGGATGATGAAATTGTCATTCATGATCATGTGATACAAATCTTGTTCTTTCATTGGTGAATTTGTTTGGCCTTTCTACAAAAATTAAGTAACAACTTTCATATTATATTTTTGAATAGTATTCATGTAAAACTAAATACTTTTGCTTATAGAATTAATCTTATTGAGTTAATTTGTTCCAACTCAGTATCTTAAGACTTTTTGTGATAGGAGCTCACCATGTAAATCCCTTCTACATGTAGATATGTTTTTTCCAATAGTGTCAGCCCTACCATCCTTATTGGTGTTTTTTACCGAGTGATATTGTCCCCCACCCCATCCCGTGACATTTGATAATAAAACACATTCAATTTTTATTTTTTTTATTGTTTATGATATTATATAATATTAAAATATATTTAAATATAATTAATTTAATTTTTGAAAATTCATATTTACATTTGAATCTGAAGTTTAATTTTTTTGTCAACTTTTAACTTTTCTATGTTTTTAAATTAGTTTTAAGTTGTATGTGCTTTTAAACATGTCTAATTATTTTGTTTTATTTTTCAGTTGTAAATAATGTTTTTAGTGGTAATATATTTTAATATATGCATTTCTGTGTTTTTCTTTAGGCCCATCTCCTGATACGAGCAAAGAGGAAGAACTATCTGAAAAGGAGAGACTGACATCAGGTATGTCTTTTTTCCCAATCCAGACATTTTGTTTGCCTCACAATTGATATATCTCAAGTGGGTGTCTTTTTCCTATCCTAATCAGTGTTCCATAGCTGGTATATCAAAGGTCACTGTATGTGTTGTCTTCTCTGTAGGAAAGTACATACATGAAATTGAAAAATGTAGCAGGTTTCCTCTCTAAGATGGGCCCATTGGGCTACTTCTCGTCACAGTCAGTGCACCACAACTGGTATATCAAAGGCCGTGGTATGTGCTATCCTGTCTGTTGGATGGTGCATATAAAAGATCCCTTGCTGGTAATCGGAAAGAGTAGTCCATGAAGTGGCAACAGCGGGTTTCCTCTCTCAATATCTGTGTGGTCCTTAATCATATGTCTGACACCATATAACCGTAAATAAAATGTGTTGAGTGCATCGTTAAATAAAACATTTCTTTCTTTCTTTTTCCTCTCTAAGACTATATATCAAATGTTTGAAATCTAACATATGATATTATATGGTTACTAAATGAGTTCCTGTGGTATAATTGAACCAATCAAACTTTGTCTCTAGAATATCTTTATTTAACCATGCACATTATTTTTTCTTCCCATGACAGCTATGGATATGTTTTAGATATTTTAGGTCATATAAAATTGTATTAGCTTGAGGTATGCCCGCGCCTTTTTGAGACGGTGTCCCTCCTGTACTTTGGGACGGTATGGGTTGAAGGATCAAATCCTCTCAGTTGACCTGTACTTTGTTTGGGTTGTTAACCATCTCAACCAAAAAGAATGAAATGTTTTATTTAACGACACACTTAACACATTTTATTTACAGTTATATGGCATCAAATGTATGGTTAAAAACCACACAGATATTGAGAGAGGAAACATCAACGGTCATGGTATGTGCTATCCTGTCTATGGGATGGTGCATATAAAAGACCCCTTGCTGCTAATCGAAAAGAGTAGCCCATGAAGTGGTGACAGTGGGTTACCTCCCTCAATATCTGTGGGGTTCTTCACCATATGTCTGATGCCATATAAAACCATAAATAAAATGTGTTGAGTGTGTTGTTAAATAAAAAAAATTCTTCCTTACTTCCCTCCCTGGTGATGTACTTCTAATTTGGGTACAAATTACATTGGTTGGCCTTATATCCATCTTTCTTTTCTTAAATAAGGGAATACCACTAATATAATGTTTCGTTTGCAGAAGAAGAAAAAGAAGTTGTTTCTGACGAGGAAAGACGTGAAATTGAAGAAACAGTGGTGTTACCCACAGCAGGTTTGTGTATCAGCATGTGTGCATCACCATCAAATATAGTGTGTTGTCGTGGTAACTGATATCTGATCTCACTGGTTTGGGGGGGGTATTTTTGTGTGAGGATTATATCCGACTTTCCCCTTATCTGCTTTTATATCTGACCCTTATCGTCTCCTTTCTTTGATTTTCATCTCATTTCTGTATAATCTAACATCTTCTATTTTTGAACTTATTTTTCTTTCTGTCTCTACATCCCGCTTCTTGTCCCTTCAGCCGTGGCAGGCGCTTGTCTATTGTGTCCATGCATCCACTAGTCCTGTTAATCACATACAGTACACAACATAACGATGAAGACAACTAGCAACCTATGGTTGGTGTCTTATAGTTGGTAATAAACCTAACTGGATACTCCAGTATATCTGTAATTACCTAGAAACTCTAGAACTAGAACCCTAATTTGTTGATGCATACAGCTGTTTTTACCACAGCTAGACCCATCAGTATATCTGTAATTACCAAACAACATCTAGAACCCTCCGTTGTTGGTGCATACAGCTGTTTTTACCACAGCTAGACCCATCAGTATATCTGTAATTACCAAACAACACCTAGAACCCTCCGTTGTTGATGCATACAGCTGTTTTTACCCCAGCTGGACCCATCAGTATATCTGTAATTACTCAACAACATCTAGAACCCTCCGTTGTTGGTGCATGCAGCTGTTTCTATGCTGGTCACACCAACTACACAGGCAATCGTAGTCACAGACTGGTAATGTTCTAGCTGACCACCTATGTGTCTAGTTGATTTTATTGTTGATTTGTGTACTGTTTTACTGCATGAGTTTTACCTCTGTAAAAAGGATGCCTGCATATACCGTAATGGCTTTTCAGACATGTTTGACTAGTGTTCTTGTTAAGCATAAAGAAATGTGTCGTGTGCATAATATATCTCAGTTATCAGTACATATAATTTGTGTATGCCTGTCCCACCTGTGTATAACAATTAAGGGCATGTCCATGTATGTTTTGGCACTTGGGGTTAAGAAGGGTTCAACTTTTTAAAAAAGCTTAAATTTGTTATACATTAGTGTAATATCAGGGCAGTTAAATGCTCCAGAAGGGTTGCAATTTCCTCCTAGAACCTCTCTTCCTGCTGTAAGCTTTTATCTTGTCAAACACAGAGATCTTTTCATGTGCTAACTAAAAAGGTTTATTTTGTAAATCTTGACACAATAAATAGTTCATTGTTTAATTTATTCTGGGAGTTGTAGAACAAAGAGTTTAAGCAGAAGATTTTTTTCAAAAATATGGCAAAATGGTGGGTTTTATTAAAGGTTTATGAGAAAATATTTTAATCATTTAATGTTTCATAAACATTAAAAAAATAGTTTATTTTTTGTTAATTTAATGCCAGATAAACATAATAAAAGATACATAAGTGCATCACTGAATAAAAAAATATTTTTTGTTGGACATCATTATACAAACATACCTTTCCTTTCCTAATAACCACTGATTAAACAATGTGCTGAGGTGATATTTAACAAACATTCCTTTCCTTTCCAATTCTAATATCCACTGATTAATGTGGTATTTAATTAACAAACATTCTTCCCCCCCCCCCCTTTGGTGGTGGTTAATGGAATCACAAGACTTTTGTTTTTTTTGCACCAGTTGATTTTTCAGATCTTTTTGCTGTTACATGTATACATGTACTCATTAAAGGGACATACCCTAGTTTTTAAACACTTAAGACTAATTAATTAAAGACTCATGACCAGTTACATGTAACTTGTAAAAAGCCTGCCAGTAATTTATTATGTTTGTCCCATAAAATCAAATTTAAAAACTCATTTTCTTTTGCATCCATTAATGTGTGACTTGTGATATATTGAATACTCAATTGTTTGTTTTCAGCAACCAAAACTTACATGTATTAATATTATGATGCATGTAAGTGTGAAAAGTAAACAGAATTATTGTTTTAATTTCTTTATAGTCCTTCCCACAGGGAGCATCATTTATATTTCTTTCTGAGCCAGTTGTTTTTTAAACTGCATACAAACATAGTGGGTTTTGTTTTTAATTTCCAGAACATTTTTACTTTTCTTCTTACAAACTGAAATTATTTTCAAAAAAACATTGTTCATGGAGGCTGGGACGGACTATAGATTTCCATGCATTGTTTGATTTGTATGCTGTATTTGTTAGTGTGCTATAAAACATTCATTTCATGCATGTTTAGATACATGTACTTTGAAATGTTATGCATGCATTTGTGAGAGAGAGAAAAAAAACCCAGGAATATAAATTTTTCTGCAGATCCTTTTGACTCCCTTATATCTGAAGTAGATGAAGCTGCCAAAGATTATAAGCCAGAATTTACACAAACTCTTGAAAACATGATCACGGTCGATGGAGGAGATGCTAGATTGGTGTGCCGTGTGATAGGTCACCCCATTCCAGAAGTCACATGGTTTAAAGACACGGAAATTATCGAATCATCAGAGGAATTCCTTATTACACAAGAAGACGATTTGTGTATGCTATATATTAATGAGATTTATCCCGAGGATGCTGGGAAATATATTGTAGTGGCTAAAAACGAGTGTGGTGTTGCATCAGTGATGGCCAGTTTGATTGTTGAAGGTGATTTTTAGAAAGTAGTATTTTAAATTATTTTCAACTTTTTTTGACAAAACTAATACCTACTCTGAACTGAGAAACATATTCTTACATGAATATATGAAATAACTAACTTTGATGTCATTGTCAAAGTGTTACAAAGTGAAAATATTGTAACCTGAATGTTGTTTTCTGTTTTTAACATGATTAATTTTTTAATACTTAATTAATTAACCTACATTTATAGCTTGCTAAATTGTGATAAAAAAACCCATCAGTTTGCTAAGCATTCATTTTAATATTTTTAAAATGTTGAATAAGTAATTGGCAAGATTTATGTTAAGAAAAAAAACCCCAAAACAACACCAAACATATTATAGATTTATACTGTAAAATGAGATATTATCAACAACAAAGTTGAAATAGTGATTTTGCTTGCAGTCTTAATTGACATTTTGAGCTTTTGCACTGCAACTATTTTGAAATTGCTTGAGTATATCTGAAGACTTCTGCATTCAGTTTTTATTCAGTCTGCTTGCTCTTTTTCTGTGTTTTCAGTGTGATATAACTGCATCTTATAAATGCATTAATAAATTTTATATAATATACAAGTCTAGATGTGTTTTTGATATGTGCACTTGTATAGCCATTTTGTTTTCAGTAAAACAAATGAAAGATGATTTTTTATTTTTTATTGAAATAAAATGATTTTTTTTCATGGGTATTTAAATATGTTTGATTTCATAAATAAAAAATTTTTTAACCATTTAAATTATACATACATTTTTGAGAAAGGATTCAAAATGTTTTAATGAACCTGTTTTGTTTTCAGCTCTATATTTATATCCGATAAATATTACAAGAAATAAATAATTCACATATATTTAATGTCATGGTGGTAAATGTTCTCTGTATTATATCTAAAAACACACTTTTTAAAGAAAACATATCTGCATCAATTTCATCTTGTTAGCTAAAATATATTCTGTTAAGTATGAAAAATTATTAAAGGTGATACTTGCTTTAATTGTGTATTTTATAAGTCAGCGTTATATTATGTTATGTTACATATATGTTATGTTATGTTATGTTATGTTATGTTATGTTATGTTATGTTACATGTATATACCTCAAGTCTCTTTATGTCTGCATTATGCTATCTCATGTTTGTATATTTCAGTACTTTAAAAAAACTTAATTTTTTTTTAAAACCTGTTGATTTAACTTTGTTTAGCTCCAGAAGAAGTTGTAGAAGTTCCCAGAGAAGAAGTTGAAGCAATTCCACCAACCTTTGTAGAGAAACCTCACTTCATCACCGTTAACGAGGGAGAGGATGTCAGCTTCGAAGGCAAAGTCGTTGCTAATCCTGAACCTGATGTAAGTAGATGACAGACAATAAAGTCAACTGGCAGCGGGACTTATAGCTCTTCGGTTGAGTGCTCACTTGAGGTGCTTGCATTGCAGGATTGAATCACCTCGATGGATCCATTCAATTGATTTGATTTTTTCTCGTTCCAATCATTTCATTACAAGTGATCAAAGGCAGTGGTATGTGCTTTTATTATCCGAGAGAGAACAAAGGTAATACATGAATCCTGACACGAGTTTCGTAAAATCAGTACGACTCACACACAAGTGTAATAATTTCTTTATTATCCACATTATTATTGTTTTGTTTTTTATGAATAACAAGACCCAACTCAAAATGTTTCAGTCTGAGCTAGGACTGGAGAAGCAACGTCATGTTATGACATCACTTCCCCAAATTACGTCATCACACTTGTTATTACATGTGTGCTTCGTATGATTATTATTAACTCAGTTATGTTGAACCATATGGATAATAAAAAAGATTCCTTGCTGCATTAAGAAAAATATAACAGGTTTCCTCTGATGACTACGAGAAAGAATTACAAAATGTTTGATATCTAATTGCCGATGATTAATTAATAGATTGTTCTAGTTCTTTTGTTAAACAAAACAAACTTTATAAAAGTCAACTTGTAAATCATAGCTGGGGTTTTTCCAAGTCAGTAGTTGATCTGCTGGCATTAAATATCCAGTAACACTGCGAACAATTGAATGTGGGTTTGTCCATCTACTGATACACTTTACTCCACTCTCATTATCCACATATATATACTGGCATCTGTGGCACAGTGGTTAAACCATCAGACTACAGGCTGGTAGGTACTGGGTTCAGATCACAGTCCAGGCATGGGATTTTTAATCCAGATACTGACTCCAAACCCTGAGTGATTGCTCTGCAAGGCTCAATGGGTAGGTGTAAACCACTTGTACTGACCAGTGATTAATAACTGGTTCAACAAAGACCATAGTTTATGCTATTCTTCCTGTGGGAAGTGCAAATAAAAGATCCCTTGTTGTCTATTATAAAAGAGTAGCCTATTTGGTGACAGCAGGTTTCCTTGAGATAAACAAAACAGTGTCAGAATGACCATATGTTTGAGGTCCAAAAGCCAATGATAAGATAAAAAATCAATTTGCTCTAGTGGTGTCATTAAATAAAAACAAACTTTTTATCCACATATATGTAGGCAATCATTGTAACAGTCTTGAAACCTCTTGAGATGATCACCTACGTCTTTGTTTGTTTGTTTGTTTTAAACAATTAATCACCTATCCTCAATATTTTCACTTGCAAGGTAAGATTTTTTTACTCTTATGTCTGTCATTATTTTCAGGTCATTTGGAGTCGCAATGGTTTTGAGATTGAAGACACAGATCGTCATCATGTTTCTGTTGCCAAAGATGTGGATACGTATATCGTGAGTCTTGACATTGATGCTGTTACCACGGACGATGCTGGAAACTACCATGTTTCAGCAACAAACCTTCACGGAGAAGAGATGGTCTCAGTGTCACTCATTGTGAACAGTAAGTTGTGATCGATCATTGTTTGACAGTTCAGACCTGGGGCCTAATTCACAAAGGTCACTCAGGCTCTGCTAGACAACAAAGCATCAACCTCTTTGCAAGTCTTTGCACTGTGAGATCATAAAGTTGTGAGAGTTTAGTGAATTAGGTCCCTGGTTGTTACTCTTAGTCTGTTACACTACAAGTAGCCTAAATGTCCAAGACACACCAAAGCTGGGTCTGGTGAGTCTTGGCTTTGTTTTAATAATGCGGGATGTTCTATGTCATCTGCTGCCAGATTTGTAGTCACTCCAGTACACACACTGTGTGTTTTTGTCACTTTCAATTTTGGGGCATTTCTTTTTCAACTGGTACCATACTCGCCAGTCCCAGACATAGGCTGAAGTCCAGGGTGTTTTGTGTATTAAAGTCCTTTCATAAGTTGATAAACACATTGTCCTTGGATCATACCACAGGTATTTGGGCTGTCTGCCCTGGACAATGAATTAAGTTGTTAGTGGTTAGTAAGAGACATCATGTATGTAGTGGCCTAACACCATTCACTCAGCCATTACAATTCAATCCAATGAACCCATGCATTTCATTTCAATTTAGCGGGCAGCATAGCCCAGTGGTACAGTGCCCGCCTGATGCGCGGTCGGTCTAGGCTCGATCCCCATCAACTAACCAATGGGTTTTTTCTCGACATAACCATATATTCGATGCCGATATAACCGCACTTATCATGTGTTGAGTGCGTCATTAAACAAAAAACAAAAAACAAAAAATTCATTTAAATTTATCTTCATGCTCATAACAAATTAAGTTTCAAGCATTCTGTCCTGGGCACACACCTCAGCTGTCTGCACTGTCTGATCAGGACAGTGGGCTAGTTGTTAATGGTTAGTGAGAGAGAAGAAGGTTTAGTGGTCTTACACCTACTCATTGAGTCGTTAAAAGTCGCTTGGGGTGGGAGCCGGTACCGGGCTGCGAACCATGTACCTACCAGTCTTGTGTTCGATGACTTAACCACGACATCACCAAGGCCAGTAGTAAACCCATAAAAGCCAATCCAATGTGTCCTTTGTCCCTATAATCACCGTAAACATTGGGTTTAGCTAACATCATCTACTGTAAGCCATTCTTGCATATAGTTTGAATTTCAAAACCACTTCAGGAAGCAGTGGGGTTTTTTATAAAATAATTTTCACAAGTTACATTCATTTGCACATTTTTTGAAATGTTGAAAAATTACCTTTTGTATTTATTTTATAGTGTTTATATAAAAGACATTCCATCTTTTATCTTGGTATCACATACCTGCTAAAACCAATGAGAATTGCAAATAAATCTTTGGCTGATGATCAGTTTAAACCATAAGATGATAATTTATTCAATATTTTTTAAACTCATTTAACAAATGTAATTTTCAGAAATCGAAGAAGAGAAAACCGATTTCCGTGATCAGCTTCAGAAATCTGAACTGGAAATCAAACCAGAACAACCAGAAGAGGTGGAACAGGTGGACTTCCGTGAGACTCTCAAAACAGAAGTGTAAGTCTTTATTGTATTACTATGGTACAGCTATGATGGCGGTTTTGGGGGTTGTTTGTTTTATCCCACTGCCCCCTTTTCTTTCTCTTCTTTGAATTCCATCTTAATATTTTCATCCTGATCTGGCACCTTCTCCTTGCTTTGAACCTTTTTAGCTGTCTACCTCCACATCCCAGTCCTTGTCTTTCAAACCTTCTACCTCATTTCTTCCTGATCTAGCAACTCCTATCTTTCAACTTTCGCTGTTTAACTCCATATCCCAGTCCTTGTCTCTCCAATCACAACATGTGCTTGTCTCTTGTTGCTGTCTGTGCCACACACCTGCCATTCTCCATCAGCGTTTAGCTGAGGGTTTAGTCTGACCACTTCGGGGAGTGTTTAGTAGTTACTTGAGAGTGATGATGTTTGTTGTACTAGCTTTGTTGCAGTATATGACACAATCATAAAATCAATGATTTTATACTGAACTACAAAAGAAATATGAATTTTTTAATATACAGTGAAACCTGTATAAATTAGAAACCTGTCTAAAACAGAATCTTGTGAAAACTGGCCAAGTTTCATTGCCCCAAATTTTCTAAATTCTAACATGCAACTCTCTAAACCCCTCTGTGAGACGTAGCCCAGTGGTAAAGTGTTCGCTTGATGTGTGGTCGGTCTGGGAGCAATCTCTGTCGGTGGACCCATTGAGCTATTTCTCACTCTGGCCAGTGTACCACAAGTGGCATAGCAAAGGCCTTTGTCTGTGGGATGGTACCGGTACATATAAAAGATCCCTTGCTGCTAATCGAAAAGAGTAGCCCATGACGTTTTGACAGCGGGTTTCCTTTCTCAGTATCTGTGTTGTCCTTAATTTATGTGCCTAAAATGTCAAGCTATTAATAATTTTAATAGACATGTGCAAACTAGTGCGATTCAAACTGAAGAAAACTAAATTTGTATTTACATTTCTTTAGGGTTTAACAAATCCATTCACTAGCCCTGGATCACAGCTTGTGAATATTTGGTCTGGGCTAGTAAAAATGATCAACTATAATGCATAGGGCACAAGTCTAGTTCTCTATCCCATGATCCTAGCTACTGAATGTTTGGTCTGGGCTAGTAAAAATGATCAACTATAATGCATAGGGCACAAGTCTAGTTCTCTAGCCCATGATCCTAGCTACTGAATGTTTGGTCTCGGCTAGTAAAAATGATCAACTATAATGCATAGGGCACAAGTCGAGGTTTCTGTAAAGGCTAGTGACTTTTTCAACTATTTGTAAACACTGGAATTTTCTTTTGTTGCTCAGTATAGTTAAATGATTTGAAGAGTTTCATCGCAGAACGCGATAAACGCCATATTAAAAACCATTGTGAGAACACCACACAGACACTGTTCACACGTAGACAAACACAAGTTCAAATCCAGTTTTCAGCGAAACACGATACAATTGTTTAAAGATATATCGCAGATTGCAGAGAAACTGGCATAGTAGTGTTTATGGTGGTTTGGAATAAAACGTTTTTAGGTTTGGTTGTTTATGGTGGCATTTATTGCGTTTTGCGATGAAAATCTTAAATTTTTTATAGAATGTTTGGAATGTGTTTTGTGGTTTGAATATTTGTTGTTGTGTTTGTTTTGTTGTAATTGTAGGAGTTTGAATGGGTATTTTCTTTAAGACATCTGTATGAGCATGTTTTGAGGTTTTTGTTGAATTAAAGAAAGAAATTATAGTGTTTTAACTAAACAATTATAGTTGCTTGTTTACGTCTTGTAAAATAAATTTAATTAATTTTGACTAACAGGCACTGACTCTGGTTTCTGAAGTATGTAATGTTTTTGTTTTGCATAAAATGCCAATACCAGGAAGATCGAAAATAAATTAGATTTGCAAGTATTTAACATTTAACCAAGAAGTTATCAGTAATGAGCAATATAAGGGCAAGAAATAGCCCAGTGGTTAAGCATTCGCTTGATGTGTGGTTGGTTTTAATATTGATTTCCGTCACTGACCCATTGGGCTATTTCTTGCTCTAGCCAGTAAACCATGACTGAAATATCAAAAGCCATGGTATGTGCTATCCTGTCTGTGGGATGGTGCATATAAAAGATCCCTTGCTACTAATGGAACAATATAGCGCATTTCCTCTAAGTCTACATGTATATGTCAAAATTACCCAATGTTTGACATCCAATAGCCAATGATTAATATATCAATGTGCTCTAGTGGTGTCATTAAACAAGACACATTTTATTATTTTATTTTATGATAAGAAACCTTCAACAACCCAAAATGTTTTACATTGTGTAATAATTTGGATCATTGCCTTTAATAAATAACAAAGGCATCAGAAACTGGTGGGTGTTTGACAGAGGCACTGTCCCCAACTCTGAAAGTAATCAACTTAATATGTAACTGACCGCCCCCCCCCCCCCATCCCTCACCCCTACCCAGTCACTGTCATTTTCTGATGTCTGTGAATAGACAAGTAACTTGCATGCTTTAAGAATGTTGATTATATTTGGCTAGGAAAACTAAAGTTGGAATTACGTTTGAAACGCAACAGCTAGACTTTCGCCATCTTCTCAAAAAATCATCTGTGACGGCAAAGTAAGTTTGAAAATACAACATATATTCAAACAGGGGCACAGTTAGCTTTCATCTTCTCTAATAACATGTTTCTACGTTTCTGAAATTCTTGTATATTTAATTTACTTATCATATTAACTTCTACAGCAAACAGGGGCACAGTTAGCATTCATCTTCTCTAATAATAGTTACTACATTTCTGAAATTCTAAAAATGTCTGATTTTTACATCAAACAGGGGTACACCTAGTTTTCATCTTCTCTAATAATATGTTTCTGAAATTCTTGTATTTTTAATTTGCTTATTAACATCTAAAAATGGCAAACATGGGCACAGTAGATTAATTTTTGTATTATACTTAATATTATCTTATATAAATACGTAATTTTTATTGCAAATTGGAAAACTTTAGATTAATTTGTGTATATATATTTAATAAAATCTCTTCTAAAAATGCCTAATTGTTGTAGCATGTTGGAACCAAACAGACTTTGCTTTTGTACTTAATATATCTTTTGAAAATGACTCACCCTACTTAATATTATCTTATTTAAATATCAAATTTTTATTGCAAATTGGGACACTTCACATTAATTTGCTTATATATACTAAATATAATCTCTTCTAAAAATGCCTAATTGTTGTAGCATATTGGAACCAAACAGACTTTGCTTTTGTACTTAACCCTTTTAGCAAATTTGCAGCACAGAAGACTTCTGTTCTTTGTTAAAATTATATAATACATTTTTTTTTTAAATCTTAATCTTAATTATAGCAAATATGGGCACAACTGACTTTCATTCTTTGTTAAAGGTTTTAAGTGTAATTGCTGTAGGTTTAGTTTGTGTTTATACATGTACTTAATATTGTAGCTTTTAATAGTTATTAAAAATATTCTTTATAGAAAAACATACTATAGCACCAGTAATTGTATTCCACAGATCATTCATTATGCTTTTAATGCTGAACATAAAACAGTGTAGCTTCTAAAATCTGTTTTCTTTAAAATTTCTTTTCATACATTAACTAGGCCTTTCACTAAATGAATCTCCCTCCCCACACTCAGACTGGACTGATATTTCAACAGAGTAAAGGGGAAGAGGTACATTGTAGTAACATATCTGGAAAAAGTCAAAGACCATGGCCATTGTATTGGCTGATTTTTATGTTTGAACAATTCAGTGAGATTGGGATGGTATGGAGAAGAAGCATTTTGTGAAAGATCTAATTAAGTTTTAATGAAAAGATAACATGAGCAGAGATCTGATTAAACAGAAAATGAGCAGATCTCGAGATCTGATTAAATAGAAAATGTACAGAAATCTGATTTAAAACATAAAATGAACAAAGATCTGATTAAGTTTTCTTGAAAAGAGAAAATGAACAGATATCTGGTTAAGTATTCATGAAAAGAGAAAATGAGAAGTTTTCATCAGTTTGTGGGGATGCCTAACAACACACAGTTTGATGTACACAAAGAGAGCTGTGTTCTCTAATAATCATGACATTATAAAATAATCTCTCAAGCTACTGGTTCAAATCTTAGCCAGTACCAGCTGGCTTATACCTTCAGTTGTGTTTTGCATATTATCACCTTCTGCCTGTCATTGTCACACAATACTCAAATTACACCACTTACTCAAGCTGGCCTGCACCATGGCACTAACTAATGTAATAATTGTCTAGATATGTTCTAGTTGGCCACTTACATCTTATTGACTTTCTGCTTGGTTTGTGCATTGTAATGGGCATTAGTTAATGTAAGCAGTGTGCTGGAATGTCTTTAGGAAAAGAACGTTGATGGAAGGTTTGTATTAACTCATTAACACTTAAACTTCCAAATCACATTTGCCTAACTACATGTAACTTTATCTGTATTTGTACATTCTGAAATATATCTGCTTTAATATTGTCATATCTTTTGCTTGTTTCTTTTGTTTTCTTTTAATTTGATAAGACTGGTTTTTGAATATACATACCGTATACTTTTAATAAATCTCTCCAATTTATAATTTTTAACATTGTATTGTAATATTTTTTTCTTCTGTTTTATCATTACCTGTATGTAAAAATTATTTAGAATTGTAGTGAATTTTATTTGAAAATACATAGCCATATATGTAGTGTTGTTCTTTGAACTGTGTAAATATTGTTCTTCGTTAAATAAAATAAAAGTTATTTCTTACAAAATAAGTGAATTATAAATTATTACAGTTGTTTGGAGAGTACCGGTACGTACCTGTTTGCTACAAATTATGTCAATCAATCAGTTTATTATGCAAAAGCTAAAATCAGCTATTGTATTCTTGGCAAATTGAAATTCATTTACCTTGTTAGTTTTTATATATCTTGTTCTTGATTAACTTAAAATTCTTAAACAATTGAAAATAATTTATACAAGGGAACCATTTGATGTTAATTTCAAATGTGGAGATTTGTCATCATAATACTATTTTAAGGAAAATATGTGATTTCCAATTTCTTGTTCTTTTGTCAACAGGAAATTCTCACAAGATGTTAAAACTGAGGAAATTGTAACAGAGGAAGTTGCAGAAGCAGAACAAGTTGATTTCAGAGATGTGTTGTCAAAGAAAGTTTCTGTTGAGGTAATTTAGAAATAGCTTGGGTTGTATTTTAAGACTGGCAGGAATGATTTTATCTCTGTGGAAATTAGGCGGGATGTAGCCCAGTGGTAAAGTCTCTGCTTAATGTGCAGTCAGTCTGGAATCGATCGCCATTGGTGGGTGCATTGGGCTAATTCTCATTCCAGCTAGTGCACCATGACTGGTATATAAAAGGACATGGTATGGGCTATCGTGTCTGTGGGAAAGTACATATAAAAGATCCCTTGCTACTAATGGAATAATATAGCCAGTTTCCTTTCTAAGACTATATGTTTCACATCCATTTGCCGATGATTAAGAAATCAGTCTGCTTTAGGGGTGTCATTAAACAAAACAAACTTTTATCTCTGTGGAAATAAGTGAAAGAGTCAAAGACACAATGACACACAAAAAAATATATCAACAAAACATAGCGAAAATAAAAAACCATCGAAAATACAAAAACAAACATTTTTAGACCATGGAACTATCTTAAATTCTTATTGCACCCAATTATTAAAATAAAATAAAAAAACATATATAGATTTCAAATTGGTCTGATTATTTTAATAGTTGGGTCTTATAAATGTATGTTAAAACATTTTATCTTATAACTTAACCATAATATCCATGTTATAAATCTATTTGACATTTTGCATTATTAACACAGTTGACAATGTTTTGCTGTCAATGGGTCGTTTTTTAATTTCGACTTATTTCCGTGCTTATTAAGCTTCAAGCACGCTGTCCTGGGAACACACCTTAGCTATCTGGACTGTCCGTCCAGGACAGTGGGTTAGTTGTTAGTTGGTTAGTGGTTAGTGAGAGAGAAGAGGGTGTAATGGCCTTACACCTACCCATTGAATCCTTAAGAACTCGCTCTGGGTTGGAGCTGGTACCGGACTGCGAACCCTGTACCTACCAGCCTGTAGTCCGATGGCTTAGCAACTACGCTACTGAGGCCGGTCAATGGGTCATTTGTTTACAAGAACCATACACCAGAGCATAACATTTTGATTTAGTTAAAGTACTGATGTCAGACTACATTTGTGCTACTTGTGATAATGTCATATTACCAATGGAGTCAACTTTAGAACTGATTTACTACAGTAAACCGGATTAATTATGTGACATGTTGTTTTCACAAATACACACCTTAGCGCATGTTTGCAACATTTTAATTTCATGACTGACCGTTGGCATCTGTGAAAATAATGCATCTGTATAAATTTTGTGACTTGAGGTTGGGCATGAACAATGCAAAATTAATATGCACATGATTTGTTCCCGATTTACAGAACATATTTAACTGAAATTTTATTTTGCAAGTGTTACAGGATAAATACAATTTTCTATATGTGTAAAATATTAACCTAGTCCAGTTAATTGGTATTTGTCTCACCAAAGACTCAGCAAATGCCAATTAACATAGACTCAATTGATATTTTAGTAAAAAACACTTCTCTCTATATATGCAAATGTATATTAAAACATTATATTCTTAATGTGAACACAATCACATTTCAGATTGAGAAGGAAGAACTAATTGCACCAGACTTCATTATCAGAACAAATGATGTGACTGTCAAGGAGGGAGAAAGTGCTCGGTTTGACTGCAAGGTCAAAGGTCATCCCGCTCCAAGCATCATGTGGTATTTTGCTGGCAAACCAATCAAATCTGATGATATATATGAAATAATTCCTGGTGAAGAAGGCGAGAGTTCTCTGGTTCTTCCGGATACTCTTCCCGAAGATTCTGGTATTTACACTGTGAAGGCTTTCAACTCGGTCGGTGAAGTCGAATGCTCAGCTCTCCTCACTGTGGAAGGTAGATTCTATGTTTCAATGATACTTGATAACAAAAGAAATGCAAATATTGATTTAGGTTTATTTAATGTATTCAACATTAATCTTCTTGAAACCCATTAGTTTTGTGAGCATTCAGCTCTGCCTTATATTTTTATTTGGTTTCTTTTTGTTATTTTTTACAAACAAGTATCCAATAAATAAAACTGTGTATACATACTAAATTTTAAATTTAATTTTTGTTTTACTTTTTATTTATATATCTTTATATATATATATATATATGTATGTAGGTAGGTAGGTAGGTAGGTAGGTATGTAGGTAGGTAGGTAGGTAGGTAGGTAGTAGGTAGGTAGGTAGGTAGGTAGGTAGGTAGACATACAGACAGACAGACAGACAGACAGACAGACAGATAGATAGATACATGTAAATAGATAGATAGATAGAGAGATATAGAACTAGTTTTATCACATTTAAAAACAAATTAAAGAGTTTTTGCATTATATATTTTTAAATAGCTTTCAAAATACTGAGCGAAAAAAACACGAGTCAGCTATTTGAAAGATATGACTAATATGATCTGCTAAATATTTTACCATTCTGTTAATTAATTAACAAAGTTTTCATCCTTGCAAGTTGGTTTGCTTAGCACATACTGTGAGATTGCAAAGATGTGAGAGTTTAGTGAATTAGACCCTTAGTTTATACAATAATATATATCTGCACTGGATCTGGTTCACATTGGATCTGCTAATGTTTTTTCTCATTCGGATTGGCAGAACTTTCCTCAGAGACGAGTTCCATAAAGTCGAGACATGACGAGGAAGAGGCAGAGAGTTTACAAGAAGACACAGCAGAACAGGCGGCCATCAAGATACAGTCAGCCTTCAGAGGTTACAAGGTACACACTGTCTTGTGTTCTGTTTAGTATTTTCCTCAGAATAATATATTCCCAGTGTTTGTTGCTAAACACTCTTCATTTGTTGTACTGGGGTGTTGTTAAACAATCATTCATTCATAAACACTCTTCAGTCATCTCTGAAAGTGACTTGCTAGTTACATTTTAGAAATTCTGAAACTTACTTTACATCATCACCTGTCCTCAAAACTAGTGCATATTCCCTATAGTTAATAGACATCCCAACAGCCAGTGGAATTCCCTGAATTCTTCTACAGTGCCCACTTTCCTGTTCTGGTCACATGACTGTAACTTCCTTCTTTTTCTTCATTTTTCCCATCTTAAAATGACTTCTGAAAAGTAATGTTAAGCCATATTCAAAAGTGACACATCTTTGACAATAATGTTTAGTTATCTGAAAAAGTTACTTTTTAAAGAGCAGTTTTATTACTACATGTATATAAATTAAATAAGTAATATAAAATTAATAATATTAATGTTAAGTAATATAATATTTAATATATAATTAGGTATCTTCTAAAATATCATTCAATTACAATGTTAACTCCATGAAAAACATGTTTTAGTATTGCAGCTCAGGATAAAAAAAGAATTTATGAAATTATTTTACATGGATTAAGAAATATTTATGAAGAAACAGATTTTACTGTTTAAG
>JAECMU010125188.1:0-13702 GCA_016106625.1 Dracogyra subfuscus
TTTATTTAGCCCCCACGTACATGTAGTACACATTATTTAGTCTGAGGAAGAAATGTATCGGGGGAAATAAAAACCCAGTGGACGAATCGTCCAGAACTGATTTTTTGTAGTGGACGAATCGTCTCGAGTTCGTCAGTGGACAAATTTTCAGTGGACGAATCGTCCGTGGACAAATTGTCCAGTGGACGAATCGACTGCATCCCATTAAACTGCAAACAAAAAAGATGGAGATTTACATGAGTAAGTAAATGTGAAAACTGTATAAAATATTTTTTATGTTCTTGCTTCGATTTAAGTTGCAGTAAATTCTAGCTGTTACCTTTTAAAAGCTGGGGTTTTTTTTGGTGTCTTTATCTTGCTGCCAGAAAGTAAAATGGGTATGGCAGCATACCCAAATGTTTTTGCAGATTTAAAAAAATTTACTCAACTTTTTGGCAAAATTAATGACGCTTGTTATTACTGTATGATTGTTCTAAAGATACTACTCATTTTCTTTCTGGATGAGGCTCCATACCCACTGTTGACTGTGCTTGCATTTAGTCTATAGCACCACACACAAAAATCTTATTTCTTGCAGAAATACAGGCTGCATATTATTTTTAATATATTTTTAATATAATTGTTATTTAAGTTACAGGAAGTGAGAATATGTAGGGCTCGAACTTGGAGAATTTGTTATGGGAAATTTAAAATGTTTTAGTCAATGGCAAAATACTTATTATTTGCAGTTTGAAGCACAATGCCAGTAGCAATTTTAAACCAATATTTTTTAAATAAATAAAATTGGCCTAAAAAATTTAAACTATTTCCTCAATTGATGGCAATAATTGAACTATTGGACAGTGCTTGACATAAGATTACTATTCATTAAACATTGCCTTAATTCTTGTTGGTTGAAATTTTGTTTTCCAGAGACGTATTCTACCAAAACCAAACAGGAAGAGTAGAACGAAGAACAAGCAGAAAAGACCAAGAAGGTTTGACAATATTTTTCATTGGATTTTATATATTTTCATCCATAAAATAATATTTAGATTGGATTTTGTATACACACGTGAACCACTTGTGGTTTTTACCATTAAATTTTGATAGTAGTGTCATTTAGGTCAAATGGAAGCCACTTATCTAGGATCAGGAATGTTCTACAAATAGGCATAATTGACCATTTGTAAGTAAACATTAATTGTAGTCTCTGCCTTATTTTTCATTTCCCCAGACCTCTGCCCTGTTTTTCAATTTCCTAGTGGAAGGAAATGTTGTTATTTAACAACGCACTTATTGTTGTGATGTTAGTGTCATGTATATTTTGGGTCAGTTGTCAATTACACCTATAATATATATTTTTAATTGATGAATGTATTAAATAATTGTTTTGTTTTCAGCCGCACTCTGACTTCAGTGCATAACTGCATTTTGGAGGATCTCTGCTTCCCGTCTGAAATCGTTGGCAAGAGAGTACGAATTAAGCTTGATGGGTCCAGGTTGATAAAGGTTCACTTAGACAAGACGCAGCAAACAAACATTGAACACAAGGTAACAGTGAAGATATTGGCATTATTTCATGGGTCTTTTCTTGTTTAGTTTTTTTTTTTTTTTTAATGTTTAAAGAAACTGTCCTGATTTAACAGCCATTGTAAGATGTAAGAAACATCTTAAAATGGAAGTGCAATGGGTTATAAGATTGATTGCCATTGCAGGGCACAAACGTAAGGATTTGGTTCTGATGACAATTTAAAAACAAAATTGCTGTAGTTGAAACGGTCCACCAACGACCATTTAAAGTCTGCCCATGGCAATTTTAAAAAAACCCGGCCTCGGTGGCCTAGCGGTTAAGTCGCCGGAAAGCAGGCTGGTAGGTACTGGGTTCGCAGCCCGGTACCGGCTCCCACCCAGAGCGAGTTTTTAAGGACTCATTGGGTAGGTGTATGGCCGCTACACCCTCTTTTCTCTTTCACTAACAATAACAACTAACCACTAATTTCTATTCTGTCCTGGACAGACAGCTCAGATAGCTGAGGTGTGTGCCCAAGACAGGCGTGCGCTATAACAGCTTGCTCTGAATGTGCACGTTAAACAATATTGAAAAAAATTAAAAAAAAATTAAAAAATAAAATATTTTTGCAAAAAATAAATCGAACTTGAAAGGTTAATTTGCTGTATGTAGACCTATTTTAAATGTTCTAATGCTTTATACTGGCAGATAATATACACATGGTGTAAAAAATTTGCCATCATTGAGGAACTTTATTGACTGCACGTTTTTGTTGTCTGCGATGCTCCTGAACTACAGCAATTTATATCTCAATGACAGCAACTGCTGTCAGCAACTGCTGTCATTAAGTTAAGAGCCCTGCAATGTGATTTATTTTTCCATCTCAACCAATCCTCCACAACTAACACATCAAAGGCTGTGGTATGTACTATTCTGTCTACTGAAAAATTCATACAAAAGTTATGCAAGTCGAACAACACTTTGACTTGCAAAATGTTTCCGACTGATTCAGCCAGCCCTCTGAATTCCACAGAAATTATAATTTCCAGTAGTGTGATGCCCAGTAGTCGATGTATGTCTTGTGCTGGGGCATTGCTAAGGATGTGTGGTTTCCTTTTTCACTCTAGACCATGTGATGACATCAACTATCTGGGAGTTTAAAATGGGCTGATATTTCTGATAAATATTATTTTCAGGGCGAGCTCTAGCACTCAACAAATTCACAAATTGCAAAGTTTAAAAACATTTGGCAAATTTTAGTGTAGTTTGGCAAAATAATTGATTTTGGAAGAAAATAACTGGGTTTTTGCTTTAATAAACCCAACATTAATAGCTAATTTGGTGAACATATTTTGCATAGTCCTTGCTGCTAAAAACTTCCAGATCTAGGTACCAGATTGACTCGCCCCAAAATAATTGTTTGTTATGAAGGGGACCCAGTTGCCTTGAACTAATTTTAGGCTCATTTCAACTTCTTTACCAGATATGTCTAGAACTAGTCGCATTTGTTTGCTATTATTAGTCATATTTTATGAAGAGGGTTAATTTTCATAACTTTTGTTTAACTAATTGTTTGGTTTATCTAATTTCAGTTGGAAACCTTTGCAGCTGTTTACAAGAAACTGACCGGAAAGGAAGTTAACTTTGAATTCCCTGAGATTGTTGTGTAAAGGGGAAAAAATAATATGATAAAGTGACAATTTAAAAAGTGGCTTTTGTTTTGTATCAACCAGACAAATATTTACAACTATTACTCTGTTATTTGTTCTTCATCACGTTTTGTAGTATATAAATATCTTGGATCCATGCATCAGGTTGTAGAAATGAAATGGGGCATAACTCTCTCTTGATGCATGCTTACATATGTGCATAAACAACTCTTTGACAGTATACAAAATGTTGACGGCTGTTCGAAATCACAATTTTAAACGGACTAGATTAGGCTACTTTAGCACAGTAACCATCATCATTCCACAGAAATGATAATTTCTATTAGTATGATTACCTTTGTTTGCCAATGCATTTCTTGTGTTCGGGCATTGCTAAATAGTTCTTTTCATTCCTTCCAATTCGGCAGTGTCTAATATCTTGGAACCTAAAGACTTGTCCCATTATAATGTAAAATAAATTTACAGGCACCCGTAGGGCAGTGGGTTTCAAGGGTTGAACCATTGCCCCCAAAAAAAAAATTCTGGGTGAGCATTTCTCAACTCCTATATAAACCGAAGCAGCCAGTACTAACATTTCTATACACGCTTTTGATCTACAATTACTATGATTATATATAATACTATTGTATTACTTTTCCAAGGAGTTTTTTAAGGCGCTTACATTTTTAGCATCAGTATAACACTAATCGAGCCAAAATGAGGGGGGTAATGTGTTGAAACAGTTAAACTGATTTAAGTCATCAAAAACTGCTATAATAGTCAAAAATATGCGTTGGTGTTTTAAAATCTAAGGTACTGTATATCCCTTTAAGTGTTTGCCTTCGATCCGGCTAATTATGCTCTCCATTTTATTTTATTTTACTTTCTTTCTTTTTTTCTCTTTTATTTTTTTAATTTTAATTTTTAATTTTTTTTAAATGCGATGAACCCATCAATACCCCACCCCCAACAATTTCATAATGTGTGTCATGTTGTTGCTGTACTTTGTATAAATACTAGGCTATGTTAATTTCCCGCATGTCATGTCATAGGGTTTAACGTCCACATTCAGAACAAGCTGTTGTAGTGCACGCCTGTCGTGGGCGCAAGAGCTTGAGAAGAAAGCTCTTTATTCCCAAGACTGAAAGTGGTGGGGGGGGGGGGGGATGTAGGAGGGACCGCCTGCTAGGGAGCACCAGCAGTCCGATCAAGATCGGTAGCAGGCGGAGATGGGGCTATGGAATTTTGAATGGAGCATTAATTATGCCAAAGAGAAAAGATGCGTATTTCAGTCTGAAGGTGGTGTTAGGATAGAAATTAGTGATTGCCAATTAACTGTACATTTAAAAAGTGCTTCACCTGACGTTTATTTCTTTAAATGGTACAGTTGATTCAGTCATGGACATCTTTGATCGGGCTTGAAGCTTGATTGCTCTGCACGGGGGTCTCTTTACGTGTAAGCGCCTTCCTGACGAAATAGTGGTCCCGGTAGATGTGATAAATTGACCAAACACCCAATTGTGAGCAGACGACTGGTCAATTGTTAGATATTTATGAAGTGTTTTGCCTGTCATAGTGATTAGGTGTGCTTGATATACTGGTACATAAGTTGTTTGCAAGAGGCAGTCTACTGCTACATTCGTACTTGTGATAACTGTTTTTCTAAAGCACTTTAAATCGAGGCGTACTGGAAATTGATTTAAGGCGCTTCCATGCCGTCAAAGCGCTTATTTTACGAGACCAAGGCGTGTCAGGCCCCTATGCCTAACGGCCCTGGGGAAACAGACTTACAGTTAGGTTTGTTTTGAGAAGCCTGTGTTGTTTTGAGAAGCCTGTGTTGAGTACAGTATGTAATGTATAAGTAATTAGAAGTGGGGATGGATTGTACAGCACTCATTTTGGTTAAAGGATCAACACACACACCATGGACCCATTCACGGGTTTTGCAAGGTTTTTTTTAACCCGTTTTAACTAGACCGCAGCAAGGTATGTATTATTCTTTGTGGGAAAGTTTTCCCTGAAGACTTTCAGAAATGCCAAATGTTTGACATCCACAAGCCAAGGATTGATTTATCAATGTTCTCTTGGTGTTGGAGACGTACTGACCATAATTATTTTCGGTGGATTCCATGAAAACTAGAAGAGAAATCAAGTCACTGGAGATGTGTGGCATCACATACGCAGGATTTGGTGTAATGGGAACTATGAATTTAGTATTTAACGAACGTGCACCAAAATGTGTAAAAACATGGGAGTTCGACCGACCCCACCCACCCCCCACCCCGAAATTGCTTTTTTATATAATTTAAGATATCCGACATTATTATATTTACTCAACATAGAAATATATTTTGGAACCCCCCTTTTTCAAAATCGAATGTACACCCATGAAAAACTGTGTAAAAACTACTCTTGAAAAATGATTAGGTTTGAACAGAAGCAGAACTGCGGAGTCAATTACTCGCCGAGATGAGTCTGCGGTGAAGTGTAAATCTAGCTTCAGAGTTACAGGATCAAACCACCCCGTTCAAAGCTGACCACCCATTTGTATATTGAAGGCTATGGTATATGATGTTCTGTATGTAAGAAAGTCTTGTCAGAATTGAGTGATGTTTGTAGGATCTTCACAAGTACATGGACACTGGTCGATCCTAGAAAGACTAGTCTGTTCACAGGGCTCTAGTACCCATGCAAGGAATAGAACGCTCATAATAATACATGTACGTCATTTTGCTAAATGCTTTCCGCCATTTACAGTATAGGGCTGCAAGACATTGATGGAAAACAAATATCGTGAGGCATGCAAATTGCAATACAATGGCATGATAAAGATGCATACCGGTAGTGCCATTTCACTCTATTCCTTAGTCTATTTATCATCCAGTGTAGTGTCTAGTACTATGGTCCGGGTCGGGTTTGAGTCGAGTAATCTAGTCCAATATTTGTGGAGGCCCTTTGGCTTCCAATAGGTCGTGATTATTTAACAAACATCTTCCAGCTGTCATTAAAAAGTCCCATTGTTATTTTTCTCATTTCTTTCTTGGACCCTGGACAAGATGTAGCTTGGTGATAATCTTCGTCAGTTGCACAATCGATTGTCTTTAATGACCCACCATTGGTATGTAAATGTTAGCTGCCCTGCCTATGGGAATATGCATATAAATGATGCCTTGCTGCTTTAATGATAGTAGTAATACGTTTCCTCTTTCTCTCTTGACCAAATGTTGAAATAACCATATGTAATCCATAACCATATCATAAAGCAATACTTTAAAATATGATCAAGTGTATTTAAACATTGCTTTCCTTTGTGCTCTTTATGTGGACCAAGCTACAATTTTGTGCAGTAATAAAAATGGCGTTAATAATAATTTTGTTATAATTTATATAAAAGTTAAAAAACAAAAAAACATTTACATTTTTAAAAATATAATTTTTATTGTTGATTGGTTGGAGAAACAGGTTTATTTCAAATTATAGAATGTTTATTTCAAATTATAGAAGAAATGTTAATGGACTACAAAGAGACAAGTTATGTGAATTGCTATACCAATATCTTTGGATGGATCAACCAGTTTTGAAATTATAAAACCTTTTTCATGGACTACAAATAGAACCAAGCAGGGTCGTACCCTCAGTGGGGGAGGGGGGTGTCCATGGGATGGTGCATATTAAAGATCCCTTGCTATTAATCAAAGTGAAGCCCATGATGTGGCGACATCAGGTTTCCTCTCATTATCTGTGTGGTCCTTAACCATATAACTGTAAATAAAAATGTTACGAGTGCATCGTTAAATAAAACAGTTCGTTCCTTCACTTGTGACTTATTTAGCCTTGATGTCTTAATTTTGGTTATTAAACCAAAATGAGCACTTACTGTACCCCCAAAATTGAAATTCGACCCCTGAATTTTTAACAAGAATTTGCCCATATAAATGGAGATGAAGCAATCTTAATTTCTTTAAATGAAAACACTATAGGTAATATACTTGAAGATAATTTTTAGTATAAACTGCAAAAATTAGAAAGCAGAAAATTACATTTCTTAGTCATACCTTAGTCCACATAATAATATTATGTAGTTATCAATATAAATTCAAAAGGCAGAAACTAAAAATAGTATTACATTATGTTTTATTAGAATGAACAAGCTATACGGTAAAAACTGGAATATGGTTTGATCAAATTATTTACTATCATCATCCAGCTAATTCACCATAAGGCATGTTAAATATAGTGAGGGACATTATTACATATAAATAAATATTTACATTAAAGCTGCATTGATAGTCTTCATAATACAAGCTCCGATTTAAAAAATAAATAATTTTAAACACCTTCTAGGATATCTGCACCAATGGGCGACATCTTGTCACATATAATATTTTAAAATAAAGTGTTATTCGGCAGCACTGAAACCCATTTCATGGCATTTAACAGTGCATGACCTTAACCACTTAACCACCAGGGCATTCTCCAAAATAATGTATATACCGTCAGCAGATTTTAACTAACTAATTGTAATGGAACTCCTGACCATGTTCTAACTAGTTTACAAAAAGTATCGGTTTCATGACTTATTTGAAGTTAAAGATAAAATTTTAAACTTGCAAAAGCATTAATATTTAAGAGCAAGTTACTGGGCAAGGAAGTGAATGGAAATGTGGTTACAATGAACTTTTTGTAAACTATTTGGAGATTTAGATAACCAAACACTTGCATGAAAACTTCATTCTACTTTGTTCGACTGCAGGAAACACATTCCTGAAAGTGATGAACATATTTTCATTCTCAAATACAACACTTCTTTGTCTGTTGGTGTAACAAGAATGAATTCTCAGCTGTCAACAGTAATACCTACAAAAAGTAAAACTACAGAATTTTGTAAGAAGTCATAAAATGTTTTTTTCTTTTCTTTTTTAACTATCAGACACCATGGAAGCAAAATGCAAAGTATAATGAATTTTTAATATGAATTTCAAAGTGGATATACAAAAAGTAGTGATTCTGTATAGAAAAGTATTCAGTAATAATTACTTTTTACAATATACAGTATGAACAATGTTTCATTATTTGTTTAACTTTCTTTTCCCACTGTGAATGATGTCGTCTTGTCCTGACATTTATCTAAAATATCCGAAGGTGTCAATTCATCTGTAGAAGAAGTGGACTGCTGAAATGCTGAACTCAACTGATCCTCGGACACACTGGCAATAACAGAACGGTTCCCCCCAAGTAGAGAGGTTGTGCTAGATTCGGCGGTAGGACCCGACAACGACACAGCACTGTCCGTCTGAACTAAAGAAGAGTCTGGAGAAGCCTGAACCTCATATTTACGTCCTCGACGTTTGCCAAGAACATTCACGTAATTCGCAGGAACAAGTCCAGTCTTTTTCCCATCAACACTCGCAAGAAGCCATCCTTTTATAGCAGGCTGAAGTTCTGTAAAAATAAAAGTTTTAAGTTCAGAACAATGTCTGTGTACTACATGTATTAAAATTATCACAAATTGGTTACTGTGAAATATTTTATGTTCGCAGGATGACATTTTCACCTTTTTTTATATGTTTTTTTCTAAACTTTCACATTTCTTCATAGATCAAACCAAAATCAAATAAAAAATAATAACATACATTTTTAACTATAAACATTACACCCATGGGCCAATGTTAAAAAAACATTTTTTTAAATAACGAAATAAAAAAAGCAGTCTTATTTGGATGTGTATTCAGCTTACTGAGGTTTGGATTAAGTTAAAAGTTTGTGTTGTATTTTGTTCACCATTAAATATAAAAAAATTGGCAAATAACTACAATCAATTATGGCACTTGAATTGGGGGTGGAACATTTTGTTCATAATCAAACAAGTTGATGTTTTGTCAGACTTTCTGCAATTTTATTTGGAAATGAAATACAGTTGATAACTTTCCATGAAGCTACAAAATGTAAGTTGAAAAATTAATTTGGTTAAATATACGTTTAAAAAATTAAAACAGAAAAAAATAATTTCATGACTGCCCAGTCACTGCAATGAGGCCAACAAAATTTCACTGAATTCAAATCACATTTGAAACTGAAATAACTTTATAATAACAAAGCAACTAATAAACATACTGAACAATGTGTACTTTTTTAAAATGACATTCATAAGAACCACAACACAAGGTAACCGGAGCATGCGTACATCACACTACCTGTTTATTCAACCAATTTAAATAATGACCGTGTCAGACCTTCGTTTTTGACGGGCTCGAGTGCTATCACGCCCGTGCACCCCCCCCCCCGTCATCTCAATCTGATGGGCGCGAAATAACGCGCCCCTAAATTGAACAATTCACGCTTGTAATAATAATAAAAAATAATAATCGTTTATTGAATCCAATTCCGAACGCCACAAACCTTTCCATTCTGTTTACAATGAACATCCTAGAATACTTTTTATAAATTGAAACACGATTGGTTGTTATCTTTACCCTGTGTCATGTGGTTGTTACACTTTTAATTTCTTTTTAGTTTAAATGATTTGCAAATAGGCCTACTGACATTATTTTTTGTGAGAGTTTTATTAGACATTTTACAGTTAGAATTCTTAATAACAATACCATAGTTGTTTCAATGTCAATTCACATTCAGTTCACAGGTTTGTGTCTATGGAGAAATCATATCATTCTGCGATGAAGACTAAAATTATTGTACTTGTTTTCATAATTATTCATAAATCAATTATCATGATTCAAAATTTTAATGCAACATGATATGCATATAATACATAAGAAATCGATAAATGTTGTGTTCATGGTGTTTCTTTTTCGTGTGTAAGAATGCAATGTCCCATTTCTTCATCTTTGAGAACAACCGTCATATTAAGTCTTAATTTAGAAATCATTACTCCTCGAACTTAATCATGTTCATGAGTGCAATTCCTCTTGGTCTCTTGCCTCTAATTCTGATTATTTTGATGGGTGCGATTTTTGCCTCCTCTACATTTTGAGGAGTGTGATTTCCACCCCGCTCATAAGCATTTTTAGGAGTGCGATGTTTAGCACTCCTGGGTTTTTTAAAAATGAAGGTCTGCCGTGTGGTTTCAGAGGTACAACTTCCACAAAATAAACACAATGGCAATAGATTATTCATCCACTGTTCAGTATAGATGGTTAAATTTTTATGTTAAAAGAAGCGTTGTCCACTTGGGTCTTTCGAAACACACATCAGATCATCAGGCTTGTTTGGGTCTATTAATAGACATGGGAAAACCCATTTTCAGCAATGCGAACATATTCTACCAACAGTTTTAAAATAAGCATGTGCATGCTGCATGATATGGTCAAACAACGATTTTAAATATGCATTTTAAAACATACTGCATCGAACTTCTTTAACACTAGTGTAAGGCCCTCATTAAGTGAATATCTTTTTAAGTTTGTTTCGGACTACTTCAACAAGAGAAATATTTCATTTTTGTGCCGACAAAATGACAACTAATCTTAAGTTTGTGATGGTCAAAGCTTAACAAATGACAAATTGGTACCGGAAAGAATCCATGTCCAGCCACTTATTTCCAGGTTTGTATTGATTGAGACCACCTTTTTTTTTTAATACCAAATTTTCGTCAACCTTTAATTTTGCATGGAGTTTATTTTCACACATTTTATTCAAACGCAAAAAATGCTAAAATAACTTTCAAGCGAAAATAAAGTATTTTACAATATGATAATAAAAAATAAAATAAAATAGTTTCTGAAAATATTGCTTTAATTTTTTAGAAAAGATTTTTCAAAATAAATAATTTTAAACTAACCCATGGTTAATCTATCTTACTTTAAACTGAGCTTTGATCTTAAAAATAGAGAATGAAACATGTTAAAGACAAATGCACGGATGTGATTAAATATAATTGTTTTTTTTATTATTACCTTTGGGAGCAATTATAATGGTTTGTCCTGTAACAAAAGTAATTTCATTTTGCCGATCCGTCTGAAAGTCAAACTTTGCCCGAGCCACAAAATGGTCTTCATCTGTGGAGACCCATCCAGCAACATCAGCATCTGAATGTAAATTCTTAGAATATATGAAGATGTATAATAAAGTTTTCCCTCTTTTATAATAAAATAATCTTGTAAAACTATAGGTTTGTTTTTGGTTACTTATTCTCAACAAATAATTTTGCCAACAAACACACTTTAAAGGCAAAAATCATTTTATTCGGTATCAAGCTGCAATTCACAATGAAAGATCAGCAAGGCTCATGTTTCTCAATGCCAAGTGAGTCAGTTATTCATTTCTATACAAAGTTGATATAATATTTAGTATTTTAGTTTAAAGTAGCAACTTCTTACTATTCTATTAATGAAAATTATCTACATATCGAAAAAATGGCTGAAACTAAATTATTTTTAGGTTAAGACCTGCAAGTTAACTGTAAAGCAACTATAAATATTAGATTGTAGTCGATTCCATAAAGGCTACTAAAATATTTTACATGCACTGCTCCTACAGGGCAGCATAAACCATAACGTTTGATATACCAATCATGACTTATTAAATAGGAAAATCAAGAGATCTGATCACTCTCACTTCCCATCACTTGTATCAAACTATTTCAAGCAGAGTAATTTTTAGTTCCCCTTAACATGTTAATTAATATAGTATCAATACTATAATATCTTAAATGGCTCCCTTGTAATCTAACTTATAGGAGGAATTAATCGCTCCCCTAAATAATTTTCAAGGTCTGATAATGAAGGTTGTAGCTAAAATGCATCACATCCCAGTATTCGAGATTAATAGTATCCTGGTATCCCAAAATTAAATTTTGGACAACAGACTTCAATAACCCAGTAATCCACCAGGATGTTGTTGTTTGGTTTAATGCTGTGTTTTTATTTTTCACTGAAACAATGAAAGTCGTCATTTACTGGTGAAGTTAAGTAACAGTGTTGTCCAAGTTTGTTACAATGTTATTTATGAATTTCATTTAAGTGGAATACTAAATTCTCTGGTGGGATACCAGATTTTGAAATGTTAGTATCCAACTGGAATACTGCCAAATTGTTTTAATCTCGAACACTGCAGCCCTGGATTATAAAAAACAAAACAAAAAACTATTCAATGCAATACCAACCACCATCTGAAAGAGAGCGGATGAGTTTCCAGATGAGCCAAGGAGCACCCAGTATGATTCCAAAAAACATCATGATGGGCCAGGCACTGTTCTTCGGTTTCGGTTCTCCTGGGAGTGAGGCAGCACTTGTTGCTGCTGCTGCAGCTGCTTCCTGCCAGGCTGCTGATGCATACCCTGCAGGACGTAGGCGAAGTAGTTCCAGAATCTTTCTGTATATATACCTCAATGTTCTAATAACAGCCAAAGCCGAAAACACGGAAAGCATCTGGGTCTTGAGCCTGGAGAAATTGTCCGCAACACCTAGAACTGCACGGAATGAGTTGTAAACAGCTTGGAAGGAAGAATCCAACATCATGCCTACTGATGTAAAAGCATGAACAATGCTTTCAATCGACTGAAATGCCGGTCTGGAACTTTCTTCAGCTTGACGTACAAACGTACTCATTTGATCATTCCCATATCTGCTATTGTAACCATAACTCCCTAAACCTCCATAACTGCTATATGGACTGCTGTACATTCCTCCGTAACTTCCGTATGTACTTCCATAAGGACTGCTACCATAAGGACTGCTACTGTAAGGACTATAACCATATCCCCCACCATAACCTGAAGAAAATCTGTTGGTTTGATCGCTCTGACGTGGTGGTAGAGGAGGAGGGGGTCCAGGTGAGACTCGGGGGAGTCCACATGCCATTGAATCCTCACACAGTGGCGTACTGCAAAATATGTTTTAAAAAATCTGTTTTCATAATTGTTAATAAAAATGTCTGTTTATAATTTTAAAAAGTTATATTTATAACTGTATTAAATCATACATGTATATCTCTGTGTATTGGTAAACTCCACCCACCCCCAATACAACTGATGAAGATATATTAATTGCAATTTCATTTCAATGACTTTTACTTGTCCAACAAGAACATTACAGCTCTATAGGATTTGTGGTTAAAAGAAAAAACTTCAATCTTACAACAATACAAAATATTAACACAATTATTATAATTAGAGGGGCGGGATGATGCTCAGTGGTACATCGCTCACGCAGGCCTTGACCTTAAGTTTTTCCAGTGGTAGCCCACCGGGCTACTAGGTTATAAAATCTAGTAGCCCTCAGTAAAAATTGGTAGCCCCACAATTTGAAAAAAGGAAAAAAACCCTCAAAGTTATATATTTGTTATTTAAACGTGTTGTTTTAGGGTGGTTGTTTTTAAAATTATGAGCAATATACTGGGAAATATATATAATAATAATAATAATAATAATAATAATAATTAAACTACTGGTCGGAAACCACTACTACCCAAACCCCGCTTTTTTCATTTATTTATTTTTATATATTTTTTTTTAGACCTAATCTCGTAATGAATGGATACAGAATATTATTGAAACACTTCATAACATTGAAAACATTTGTCAATTTATACATGTCTTTAACAT
>JAECMU010125193.1:0-10762 GCA_016106625.1 Dracogyra subfuscus
ATTGACCTTTGTAGTAACTAATGACCCAGTAGTTGTACATTATTTGGTATTGTCATTACTAAGTAAAAGCATTTGTAATTGTGCTGTGCGGTCAGATGCAAATGGATGCATAATAGCAAAATGAGACGGGGCCCCGACATTTAGATGGATAATGAAAAACTTTTGTGGTCAACCCCTATTGATTTTTTGCATGCCAGTCGACGAGTGAATGTAGGTTCAAAAATTGGTAGTCACTTAATCCTTGCGATATCATGCTATTTTTGACACAATTTAATCCGAGGCAATATTAGCATGTAGATACATTGGAAAATAAATGGTGGTTTGCAACCTTATACTGATTTATTTGTTCTACAAGAAAAGTGAAATGATCAACAACATGTTGTCTCTGCCATAAGCAAAATTTAAAAAAAAAAATTGTTTTTTCACCAATTTTTATCCAAAATATTAAAAATGTGGAATGTATTTTTAGATTTCAGAACGGTTTGCTCGAAGTATGGAAAATGCTGTAGAGTTGCAAATGGCAGGTGAGTTGCCTGTAGTATTTAAATTGGTCTATTACATGTATGTGTAAAATAATAAATAAAAAAAAGAACGAAAGAAATGTTTTATTTAATGACACTCAACACATTTTATTTACGGTTATATGGCGTCAGACATATGATTAAGACATTTGGAGTCGGTATCTGGATTAAAAATCCCATGCCTCGACTGGGATCCGAACCCCGTACCTACCAGCCTGTAGACAGATGGCCTAACCACGATGCCACTGAGGCCGGTAAAAAAATAATAAATAAAATATGATTAGTAATTATCGTAAATCATTTTATGGAAATGTGAAGCATAATAACTATTTAAACAAACAAAACTGACAGTTATGCCAGTGGTAAAGCATTCTCCTGATACGTGGTTGGTCTAGGCTTCATCCACGTTGATGGGCCCATTGGGCTATTTCTTGTTCTAGCCAGAACACCATAACTGGTATGTCAAAAGTTGTGGTATGTGTTAACCTGTCTGTGGAATGGTGCATATAAATGATCCCTTGCTACAAATGAAAATGTAGATGGTTTTCTCTAAGACTATATGTCAAAATTATCAAATGTTTGACATCCAATGGCCATGATTATTAAATCAGTGTGCTCTAGTTAAAAAAAGAGTTAAAGTTAAGCCGGTAGTAGGGGTGCATAGTAGGTGGTTACAAGTGCCTCTTAACAATGCCAGAAAGTAGCTACTGAACACTCCCCGAAGTGGTCAGACTAAGCCCACAGCTAAAAGCTGATGGGGAATGGCAGGTGTGTGGCACAGATAGCCACACGAGACAAGGACTGGGATGTGGAGGTGGACAGCAAAAGAAGTTGAAAGATAGGAGGAGTTGCCAGATTGGGAAGAAATGAGATGGAATTCAAAGGAGAGAAAAGAAATGGGGCAGTGGGATAAAAAAAAAGAAAAAAGAAAAAAAAAGAAGTTAAAGTTAAAGTTTGGTTTGTTAAACGACACCACTAGAACACATTGATTAATTAATAATCAGCTGTTGTATGTTAAGCATTTGGTGGACCGGCCTCGGTGGCGTCATGGTTAGGCCATCGGTCTACAGACCGGTAGGTACTGAGTTTGGATCCCAGTCAAGGCATGAGATTTTTAATCCAGATACCCACTCCAAACCCTGAGTGAGTGCTCTGCATGGCTCAGTGGGTAGGTGTAACCCACTTGCACCAACCAGTAATCCATAACTGGTTCAACAAAGGCCATGGTTTGTGCTATCCTGCCTATGGGAAGAACAAATAAAAGATCTCTTGCTGTTAATCAACATGAGAGTAGCCCATGAAGTGGCGACAGCCGGTTTCCTATCTCAATATCTGTGTGGTCCTTAACCATTTGTCTAATGCCATATAACTGTAAATAAAATGTGTTGAGTGCGTCATTAAATAAAACATTTCTTTCTTTCTTCTTTCGCATTTGGTGATTCTGACAAGAAAAATGTGCTACGTTTTTTGAATGCAGCAAGGGATCTTTTATGCGAACTTTCCCACAGATAGGAAAGCACATACCATGGCCTTTGACCAGTTGTGGTGCACTGGTTGGAATGATAACAAAACCCCCAATTAGATGTGGTTGGATCCTGCGATGCAATCACCTGAAGCGAGCACTTAAATAACTGAACTAAATCCTGCCCCAAACAATAACTAACTTTAATTTTAATTAAAATAGTGTTAAGCGAACATGGATGCTGCTGTTTTGCAGGCAACCTAAAGTGTCTGTATTTAAACGTGGTGTTATGCTAGCTTGGACTCTTGTGTGTTTTACAGACAACCTAAAGTATCTGTATTTAAATACGTAGTGTTATGCAAGCTTGGACTATTTGATGTTTTGCAGACAACCTAAAGCATGCACAGTGCTTGGAGAAACTTCTCCGGATGATCCTGGCTCCGTACAGACCATATCTACAGAAGTACCAGACCTTTGAAGAAGTGGCCCTTGACAGAGATCTCAACAACATTCCACTGGTTTGTTCTTACATGTCTCACAAATTGTTCTTACATATGTCACAAATTTGTTCTTAAACATCTCACAAATTTGTTCTTACACATCTCACAAATGTGTTCCTAAGCGTGTCAGGAATTTGTTATTACACATCTCAGGAATTTGTTCTTACACATATCGCAGATTTGTTCTTACACATCTCACAGATTTGTTTCTAAGCATGTCAGGAATTTGTTCTTACACATCTCAGGGAATTGATCTTACACATCTCACAAATTTGTTCTTACACATCTCACAAATTAGTTCTTACACATCTCAGGAATTTGTTCTTACACATCTCACAAATTAGTTCTTATACATCTCAGGAATTTGTTCTTACACATCTCACAAATTTGTTCCTAAGCATTTCAGGAATTTGTTCTTACACATATCACAGATTTGTTCTTACACATCTCACAGATTTGTTCCTAAGCATGTCAGGAATTTGTTCTTACACATCTCAGGAATGTGTTCTTACACATCTCACAGATTTGTTCCTAAGCATGTCAGGAATTTGTTCTTTCACATCTCAGGAATTTGTTCTTACACATCTCAGGAATGTGTTCTTACATATCTCACAGATTTTTTCCTAAGCATATCAAGAATTTGTTCTTACACATCTCAGGGAATTGTTCTTACACATCTCAAGAATTTGTTCTTACACATATCACAGATTTGTTCTTACACATCTCAGGAATTTGTTCCTAAGCATGTCAGGAATTTGTTCTTACACATCTCACAGATTTGTTCCTAAGCATGTCAGGAATTTGATCTTACACATCTAAGGGAATTATTCTTTCATATCTCAGGAATTTGTTCTTACACATCTCACAAATTTGTTCCTAAGCATTTCAGGAATTTGTTCTTACACATATCACAGATTTGTTCTTACACATCTCACAGATTTGTTCCTAAGCATGTCAGGAATTTGTTCTTACACATCTCAGGAATTTGTTCTTACACATCTCAGGAATGTGTTCTTACATATCTCACAGATTTTTTCCTAAGCATGTCAAGAATTTGTTCTTACACATCTCAGGGAATTGTTCTTACACATCTCAAGAATTTGTTCTTACACATATCACAGATTTGTTCTTACAAATCTCAGGAATTTGTTCTTACACATGTCACAAATTTGTTCCTAAGCATGTCAGGAATTTGTTCTTACACATATCGCAGATTTGTTCTTACACATCTCACAGATTTGTTTCTAAGCATGTCAGGAATTTGTTCTTACACATCTCAGGGAATTGATCTTACACATCTCAGAAATTTGTTCTTACACATCTCAGGAATGTGTTCTTACACATCTCACAAATTTGTTCGTAAGCATGTCAAGAATTTGTTCTTACACATCTCAGGGAATTGTTCTTACACATCTCAAGAATTTGTTCTTACACATCTCACAGATTTGTTCTTACACATCTCACAAATTTGTTCCTAAGCATGTCAGGAATTTGTTCTTACACATCTCAGGAATGTGATCTTACACATCTCAGGGAGTTCTTGTTACACATGTATATGGATCTCAGGAATTTTTTTCTTTTATATTTCAAGCTATTGACTCTAGTTTTTAGTTAGTGTATCTCCAGTTTTTATAAACTTTTTACTATTAACTTACTCATTACTTACAACTTTTGTGCTTAAAGGTTAACTTAATGAATGTTAAAACCGGATGAATATTGTTTTGGTGCCAAGTTGCAGCCCTTGAAATTCGCGGCAGCAATCGGCAATGCCGTCACAAAAGCTATCGCAAACTTGATTTGCGACAGCATGTCATTGCCGTCGCAAATCTGTGAGTAGTGAAAAGTCTGTAGGCATTTCTCTCTGAACTCAGTCCAATTACAGATCCCAGAAAAAAGCATAAATTTATTATCGTGTGTAGCTCAGTTTCCTCAATAAATATAAATTGGTTTATTTCAATATAGAAGCTTACGAAAGTAAACTTGAGATGTTATATTTTAGCATATTATTACAGCATATATATGAATAATTTTTACAGCAGTAATCTTTTCTTTAAAATTGCTGCCGTAGTGCCATTGCAAAATTGATTTGCGACGGCACTTAACTTAACTTGTCCGAATTTCAAGGGCTGAAATTGTATAGTCAAATATCAGATGCCATTACATGTGTTTTTATTTCCAATAAACACTATTTCAGTTTTGATAAAACATATCAGGTTTTATAAATGCTGCATTAAATTGCTTTTTGGTTAAAGGAAAATAATAAGCATTGATTTATTAATCATTGGCTATTGAATTTAAAACATTTGGTAAGTGCTTTATACCATTGAACTTTGTGCCACCTCCTGAAAACTACCACTGAGTCAACTCCCTTGGATACTGTCATATGTTGTGTGATATTCCGTCTGTAGCTGCATATATAGTGACGTACATGTATGAATAATGATGTTATCCTTGTTTTCAAATCAATTTTGAACTTTTAGTGTAGGTATTTTGTAAGATACATGTACTTTGTGGCATTGTCATGAAAGCACAAGTAACAATAACATTTTTAGACAATGATTAATCAGTATGCTCTAGTGTTGTCGTTAAAGAAACAAACTTTAACAAAAGAGAAGTTTCAACTCTTAATTTAATGTTGATACATTTTTTAATTTTGATGTACTGATATACATGTAGTAAATCATAAAATATTAACGATCTTAAAATTGAGTTAAATCCAAATATTATAAGTGATCAACATGTATCTGAAAGTAAAACAACAAACATATTATACTTAAAGGGACATAGCCTATAATGTTTTCCCTAGAAATTTACCAAGGCATGGACTTTTGGGGCATTTTCATCATTTTCAGGTCACATATGTTTTTCATTTTGAAAAAATACAACAATAATTAACGAAAACTAAGTTTAATAATTGTTATTAGTAATAAACTTGCAATTTTCTGGTAGTTTTTTTAAAAGTAATTTTGAAATTAATTGCTGAAAAAGGCAAGTTTGATTTCTGGGCAGCATGTCATTGATTTCAGGCAGGATGGTACTAGAATTTTAAGCCATGGTGGGGCACCATGCTAAAACACGCTAGAGAAAAAACTAGCCTAGTTTTTAAATACGAAGGCATATGTTTCACTATTAGAGCCGTATATTATCACTGAAGTCAAATGTTACTGGTAATTTATTGTTTATTTCATTAGAGTGATCTTCAACACACTGTTATTTTATTCATTGCAAAGAGTACAGATACAGCATTCAGTTGTCTACAATACTTAATTAAACCACTTATTTGTTGAAAAATAAGATCATGGTGTCATCAATTACTGCTCAGGTAACGGATGGTGGTGGGACAAGCCCACTTCACCCCACCCAAAAGGCAGTCTAATTCTAAATATGGATTTGAATGAAGATATGTTTTAGAAAGGTAAACAATTTGTGTTAAAAGATCCTTTGGTTGTTGAGCGATTCGTAACACATCGGGCTGTTATATTTATTGTGTGCGACAGCAAAACAAGGGTGTGAAGAGTGACTGTCGTTGACCTTAGTGTAAGCTATGACTGGTTTATAATATCGTAGAGCAAAACAACGTTGAAGGGACAGACCCAAGTTTTTAAACACTACAGCATATTTTTCACTATTTGAGTCGTTTATGATCACTGAAATAAAACATTACTTTTGTTGCTTAAGAGTAAGCATTTTCATACAACCTAAATGTTTCTGGTCATCCCAGTGTCTCTAATACCACAAAATGCATTTTTATCATATTTTTAAAAATGCACCTGCGTCTGAAAAGTGTCGATTATCGATTATGGAGTCAGGTTTTTGCTATTTTTAAGGGTATTTCAATGTCACAGAATCTTGTTTCACTCAGCTGTATCCAGATTTGTTGCAGCTTTGTAAATTAACCAAACTTAGTGTCCATGTTTGTGGGTTGAAATTAGGCTCTGGGTGAAAAAATATGCCTTAGTGTTTGAAAACTAGGGTCTGTCCCTTTAAAGATGTAGGATCATATGAAATCCGACTTTTGACCACTTTGATGTACATTTATATGCAGCTTACAGACAACTTAAATTTAGTAAAAAATTTTTGAAGTAATGTAACTATTGTAGTTTGCTACTCTTTTGCTTTAATCAATAGCTCTAACCAATTCACCATGACTGGCTGTGGTACACGCTATCCTGTATGTGGGATGGTGCATATAAAAGACTCATTGCTACCATGGGTGTCCTCAGAAAAAAATGCAAGGTGGGGGGTGCAATGTTATCCTGAATTCGACGTGTTAACTGTGAAGACATCTTTTTGCTAAGATTACTGTAAATAACAGAACAAAATGTTAACAATTCTTCAGGTAGAAGACACACGATTGATCGAATGTCATGATATTTGGCGTGGAAGATAGTGTTTTTTGTATTTCCCATGTAATGTTTTCTAATTTTTTATTTTCCAGGGGGGGGGGGCAAATGCCCCCCTTTGCCCCTACCTGCGGACCCCCATGATTGCTACTAATAAATTGACAAATGTTTGACATCCAATAGCCAATGATTAATAATTCAGTGTGTTCTAGTGGTGTCTGTGGGATTATGCATATAAAAAAGCCTTGGTACTAATGGAAAAATGTAGCAGGTTTCCTCTCTAAGACTATATGTCAAACAAAATGTTAACATTAAAGAAAAAAGAAAAAAGAAAAAAAATATATATACACATAAAACTTTACATATTTAATTTTTTTAAGGTACATATGAGTACCCTGAAAATATTTTCAGGTATGCATTTTTACCCAGTTTACCTTCTGAAAAAAATCCCTAATAGCCATTGTTGTGAGTTCATTTTATCACTGACAAAATTATCTCACAAAGATTTTTGGAGCCACAAGAGACAAGCACATGTTGCGGTTGGAGAGACAAGGACTGGGATGTGGACTGTGAAAAAAGTTGAAAGATAAAAGGAGTTACAGATCAAGAAGAAATTTGATGGAACTCAAAGGAGTGAAAGAAAAGGGGGCATTGGGATAAAAAAAAAAAACCCACCCAAAAATACCCCCCAAAAACACCCAGAAGATATTCAGAACAATCTGTTTTACATCTGTTTAAATCTAGTGTTATAAAATATTAGAATCATTGCCACTAACATTTCCTGATTTACAGTATTTGTTTTGTTGATAAATTGTTTAACTTTGCCGTACTGACGTTTGTTTTGTGATTGCAGGATCACATGGAGGTGATGGATACCGTACAACTGCTGGGAGAATCCGTGAATAAATTATTCAATGCTGCCAATCAGGTCTGTGTTTTGAACCCGCGGAATTAGCATAACAGAAAAGGATTTATTTGTTAAAACAGTTAAATTAAAATTTTCCTGCCCATCCACCATTATTTTCTGAATGGCATTTGTTGATTATTATTAATAAATTAAAGCTGCATTGTCTGCTTTCAATCATATACAGTCAAGTTCTAAGTTCAAATACAAGCATAACTGCACTTTTAATTCACTCGAGAGTTGTCGTCATTAACGCATATCGTCAAATGCTTACTAGCCAGTTAGGACAATGTTCGCCATTTTGTAATACTGTACAGATTCTAGCAGTCATTCCTCGCAGCCAATTACGTTAGCAGCAGACACGCATGGCGACATTCGAAACCCCGGACTCGTACGCCTTTTATAATGCGTGTTGTGGTGTAATTTATACGAAACTAGTTGAATATCCTATATTTCCATAGTAGAGAAGGATTTTTAAAGTGATACTTCAGATATTATAAAAGTGCTTATTAAAATGGTTAAGTTGTATTTATACAGATATTAGTAACAATAAGACTGTGAAAATTAGTCTTGGTTGTCATTTTGTTTTTGTGTTTTTATATGAAGATATTCTTTAAGACTTTAAACATTTTCAATTGTAGTGAATAATAAAAATTAGCATAACAGTGTGTTTAACAGTGTGAAATACAGGTAGCAATTGAAAGGCGTACGAGTCCGATGTTTATAACGTCGACATGATTGCTGAAATTGACTGCTATCATAATTGTCTGCTACGAATTGACTGCTTGGTTTTTGTAATGCAACAATAGCCGAACCGTACTATTTTTAGCCCAGTGAGGGCCCGCCAAAAGTGTCCTACTTTAAAAATTCTGGGTTTATTTTTAACTTGGAAAAGCCAGTGTAGTAAAACAAATTCAGACTGTGCATGTCGTCTTATATACACCAAACATAATGGGATTTTCTGTTCTATATGCTTAAATAATAAAATTATTCAAGACAGTGCCTCTTTAGAAGTAATTGTTTTAAGAAGGTTTACACTGCAATATGTAACTAATACTAATATGAACATGCCAGCCCACCCCAAGTACCCACCATTCTCATTATCTCTCTCTCTCTCTCTCTCTCTCTCTCTCTCTCTCTCTCTCTCTCTCTCTCTCTCTCTCTCTCTCTCTCTCTCTCTCTCTCTCTCTCGGTCTCTGTCTCTGTCTCTGTCTCTCTGTGTCTCTCAAAATGTTTGTTTTAGACATCATGTTTTGTGAATTACAAACCTATGTTCATTTGATCAGATGTTCTTAAATTCTGTACGAATACATCTTGGGATGGCGATGTATCACCTGCCATATGACCTACTTTTATGGCATTACTTAACATTAAAGGCAATCTCTTTTGTGAATTACAAACCTATTTTCATTTGATCAGATGTTCTTAAATTATATTAAATATATTTTTGTAATACATAGTACATACATGACATACAGTGTATCATGTTACATTATTGTCAATTTTGATTTGTATTATAATAATAAATATATTATTACTCTTTACAGGCAAATGAAAGATGTCAAAAGTTAACAAATGGATTCTGCTTTGAGGGGCTTTTGGCAGCATTCAAGGTAATTAAAATTAAGTCAGAAGATGAGATATGTGGTGTTTTTTATGTATGGCTGTCTTTGATGGGTTGTATTATGGTATGGGGTTGTCTATTCGTACATCCATCTATCTGTATATAACATTCATCTATCTGTATACATGTGTATGTCCATTTTCGGAGAATATCTTTCATCAATTCATAACAGTATCATCGGACCTTGCTTGCAAGTACATCTTGGGATGGACATGTATCACCTGCCATATGATCTACTTTTCTGGCATTACTTAACATTAAAAGCAATATCATCGTAACATTTTTTAGACACCTGCCTCACACCTTGCAGTTAGAACTTGGGATGGTGGTGTCATATTTATGACTGGCATATCATGTACATGTACTTCGCCAGTACTCATAATGTTTTGGCAACATACTTTCTCACAAACTGTGAAATTTGGTTGTAACTTACTTCTATGGTAGTTCATCTCGGTGCATGGTTAAATAAAAAATAAAAAATACATTTTAATTAATAATTTTTGTGTTACCTTTTGAAAAAAGAAGAAGATAAGCACTACTTTAATCATGAATAACACAATTTCTGTTGTAACTTTTACATTTGAAATAAACCATAAACACAATAGGGTAGGACGTAGCCTAGTGGTAAAGCAGTCTCCTGATGGGTGGTTGGTCTAGGATCGATCCCCGTTGATAGTCCAATTGGGCTATTTCTTGACCCAGCCAGTGAACCACGACTGGTTTATCAAAAACTGCTGTATGTACTAACCTGTCTGTGGGATGGTGCATATAAAAGATACCTTGCTACTAATAGAAAAATGTAACACTGTATGGCACTGTTCACTTAAAAACTTTTGGTTAATAAAATTAAATTTCAAGATTGGAAAGGTATTCTTATGATGTTACAGTGAAACTTCTTAAAACTGGACCCTCTTTCAACTGGAATTCCCCCTAAACCAGATATTTTTCATGGTCCTGTTTTGAAAAATCAGTACAGAAATTAACCTCTTGAAACTGAATACCTCTAAACACTGGACATTTTACTTGGTCCCGAGGATGTCTGGTTTAGAGGGGTTTCACTGTATATGGCTTTTATAATACATGTAGCTTATATTTCTAATACAGTCAAATTACTTGTGTTGATGTCTCGATTTCCCCATTTTCAGACATATTTTATCAACTACTGCCATGAGTTCCATCGCGTCCTTGGCAACATCCGTGAGAAGTGTCGTACGAGCCACGTCACCGACTCTGAAGACTGGTCCAACTTCCAGCATTCTCTTCGAATAATACAGACGTGTGGTGTGTGCTTTTAGTAAAGACTAGATGAGTACACCACTCCACGCCAAGCCACACGCCACACCACACCACACCACACCACACCACACACCAAACCACACCACACACCACACCACACACCACACCTTAC
>JAECMU010125195.1:0-23070 GCA_016106625.1 Dracogyra subfuscus
AATAGCTATTTGTTTTCACTTGAGCAAAACCTAGGGGATTTGTACATTTACTTTCAAGATTATGTATTTAGTGGCAGTTGGTCTTCTAACACCATTGCAGGGTATTTCTGATTAACACTTGGTTTTCTGCTTCAGATGTTAGTCTCAACACATCTGGTAACATGGCATATGGTAAACACCCAATTTTATTACATTCATACAAGATAACAGTCTAAAATCTGATCAGGAAACATATACATATACAGTCGAAAAGTTTAAAATGGCCATACATCCTGATGAATCAGAAGGATGCATTGCTATAAAGTATATGTATTTACAAAAACCAAGTATCATTAAATGTTTGGAGCTGTACTGAGTTTTGTCCGTGCACAAACCTGTTGGTATTAACTATAAGTACCATAAGAACACAAATCTTTAACCATTTAAAGCTAAATTGAGGTTAAAGGTTAACAGGTACAATGATACATGTACATGGAAATCTATGGAGTTTTTTGGTTGGGTAGTTTTGTTTGGGTTTTGGGTTTTTTTTTACTAAAAGGATTTTTTTTATTTGAAGTGTAACTACAGTAGAATAGGACCAATGCACACGTGTAAAAAAAAATAAATAAAAAAAATAAATAGACAAACTTGGTTTCCAATTTATGGAGTATTATTTCTCTCATCCTCAGGTATATGGAACAGAACTATCCCATGAAAGGGATATCATGTGCTTGCGTTTAACATGACATCGGTGATAATATATGACATCATATTAATGTGAGGTGCTGACATGAAGTCATTAGACACATTTTAAAATTAATATTTTGTTATTGAAACCTACATTTTGAAAGCTATCTTGTTAATTTATAGTATTAAACTTTATTTAACACATGAAACAAACATGGTAAATACAATAGTGCAGTTTATTTATCATAAAATTATCAAATAAAAAAGTTAATTGTTTAGCCATCTTTGTTTGTGTAAAATAATGGTTTATTTACAAAATGAATGAGAGAAAAAGACTCCATCATATGTGGTCATATGGGATAGAAAAAGTACACCCTCGGTGGTGAAAATTTCGACCATGGAACTCAGCAAGCCTCATCCCAGGTCGAAATTTTCACCACCTCGGGTGTACATTTTCCTATCTCACATGACCACATATGATGGAGTCGTATAATCTTCATCTTTTGTAAACCTGGATCTGTGCTTATATTATGAGACTTATTCTAGCTGAAAGGCTCAAACCTGGAATCCAGATGCATTATCTCACATGCATTTTATCTTATGTATCAACATAATTGTGGATTTATTTGTTTATGCAATTAAATTTGTTTTTTGTTTTTCTTATTTCTCTTTTTGTGTTTGAGGAAGGGAGGTATACATTATATTTGAACCTGCAGAGATATTTTGCTCAATCTGAAAAGTAAAAAGAGAAGATTTCTTTATATAGACACAAGAATTGATTTTTAAAGCATTTTCTCATGATTCTTAGGATACACATAACTCTGCTATATAAACTGCCACAATGTCCGAGTTCAATGGCTTCATCCATTGACAGTATAAGGTTTATGAGGATGTTAGATCATCAAATCTTTAATAAAATGCAAGAGACTGAACCAAAGCCATAAAAATAAAAAATAAAACCACTTTCTTCACAAATTTGCCAATGACTGATCGAAACAGTAAATAAAAAATTGAACAAATGGGCATCAGTATGACATGCAAAAGGTTAAGTGCTGGAAAGAAAATGGTTTGTCGTTCTCATTTAGTGTTCATTTGAAAGACTAAAGGTTATCAAGGTGGTTTTATTATGGAATGTTTTTAAAATGCATGTAGCTCTTCCAGAAATAATGACAATGGGGGATGAGATACACCAAAATTCTTTAGTTTTGCATCTGCTAAAATAAAATCTTAATTATAAATAAAACTGGTATTTAAAAGTACGTCTATATAATCCTTCTGAAGTAGATCCACAGGAAGGGAAAAATAATGTTAATGAACTGGGGACTAATTCACAAACATCTCTTGGGTTCTCTTGAGCAACATTACAAGGCTTTGTATGCTATTTAGCATTGCATTGCATTGCACTATGAGATCGCAAAATTGCAACAGTTTAGTTGATTAGGCCTCTGAACAATTGGCTTCTAACATGACATACTGGTTAGGTAAAAGCTTTTATTGTCATTAATATTCAGTTGGAAGATCAGACTGGGTTACTGCTACCAGCAGTAGATTTCTTGGGGTTTTGTTTTCTGATTATCTTCAAATCCTTTGCCACCTTTAATAACAAATGGGATGCATTTTGTGCTGCCGACATTGTATTGGTTTCTGGTCTCCAGCTGCCTTAGTAATTGAGTTAGAGATAACCAGATGACATATAGACAGTATTTCCTGTGTTAAAGATCTATATAGTCAGTGATTTTTTATAAATAATACTGTCTCTATTACATGTAAATAACTATCTAAACTACCACTGTAACTAAGAGGTAGACAAATATATAGGTAGCACTAAACCAAATAATGTCCAGTTTGGTCAAAGTTCAAGGTGAACCAAACTTTTGATAAAGAAGTTAACACCAATAGTCCTGTGATTGGTAATAAATGTGAGTGTACTGGTTGTAAAAAAAAATAGTTTCATCTTGGCTAAAAATGTATGCAATTTTATTTCATCAAGTACCACTGTATCAAGTAGCCTTGTGCTTGGAACATGTATGGGGTACCTGTAAAAAAAGGTACTCGAATTTTGTGTAAAACTAGGGGTACCATTTTCTTCAGTTAATACTTTGAGGTAGGGGATGTAGTACTGAAATTTATGGGTCATAGTTTGGTTGATATATTGCATAAAGTGTTTTTAAACACAAATGTTAACATGGTCACTTATGGGATTTTATTTGGTATAGTCATACCTTATAAGTGGGTTATATGAATCAAAAAACTGTGTTTTTAAATGAGCAAATAACTAAAATATGATTGTTTTATCAAAAATAAAATTCTTAAAAAGACAGACCCTAGTTTCAACCTGTGAAAATTAACATCTACAAACCTATAACACATTTGGATAAAGTTACAACTGAGTAAAACACAAGTCTGTAACTTTGAAATGGTGAAATGCCATCTAAAAATAGACTAAAACTTGACACCATAACTGTTACTTCTCAGACACTCAGTTGTTTTAAATTGTTTTATGATAAATGCATTTTGTGATATTAAAAACATCAGGAAGACCAAAACACTTAGAATATATGGAAACTGATAATCTAAACTGTAAAATCTAAGTAAAGTATGATTTCAGTTATCAAAAATGACCATAATAGTCAAATATATGCCTTAGTGTTTAAAAACTAGGGTATAACCCTTCAATGCATATAGTCCATCTTCAATAATGAACATTGTTGCTATATGTCCACCACTATTTTAAAAATAATTCTCAAAATTACTTTTTAAAATTAGTAATGACAATATTGAGATAGAAAATAAAGTTGAATGTAAGCAAGTTGATGGATTTGTATGACTCAGGGAGCTGGTTTTTATGGGGTGGTCAGGATGCAGAAAACGGATGGAGTTTTTCAGAGTGACCTATGGAGAAAGAGAAATGTGAAATATTTGCTACAAATCACAACCAGTTCACTGTGAGTTATACTGGGGTTTAAAATAAATAAATAAATAAAAATATTTTTTTTTAAATTATTAATGTATTCAGATAGACAATAAAGTTAGATGAAAGTGAGTTGATAGATTTTTATGAGTAAGGCAGCTGAGGCCTTATTCATTAAACTTTTACAGCTTTACAATTTCATAGTGCAAAAAGACTTACAAAGATGATATAATGTTGCGAGCCTAAGAGAACTTTGTGAAGTTTATGATGTGGTCAGGATGTAGAAAACAGGATTTGTTTTCAGATTGACCTATGAGATAACAGAACTGTAACATACTTGTTGGAAATCACAGCTAGTTCACTATGAGTTATATTGTTGTTTTATATTTTATTTTTCAGACTTCTCGGAACCTTTCGGATGATTTTACAGGAACTCATTGAGGTCGGCAATGTTAAAATATCGGACTGTTTGTTGGATGCCAACAATGTTGTGATGAAGGTGAAAATATACATTATTGACATACCAAAGATTAAAAACGTTTTATTCATACACTCATTTATCATCCAGCAATCCATCCATTTACCCAATCATCCATTCTCTCACTCATCCACCCATCCATCCACTCACTCATCCAGCCATTCACCCATTCATCCATCTACTCACTCATCCACCCATTCACCCACCCATCCATCCACTCACTCATCCACCCATTCACCCACTCATCCACCCATTCATCCATTCATCCATCTACTCACTCATCCACCCATTCACCCACCCATCCATCCACTCACTCATCCACCCATTCACCCACCCATCCATCCACTCACTCATCCACCCATTCACCCATTCATCCATCCACTCACTCATCCACCCATTCACCCATCCATCCATCCACTCACTCATCCACTCATTCATCCACTCATCCACGGATATTTAATAATTTATGATAAATATTTAATATAGGTTCTTACATGCAGTCATGCAGACATAAGTATGTATTTTGTTGTTGTGTAATATGCTAAAGTCCATAATCACCTTCATAAATTTGTCTATATTTTTTCTCCTACTAATATAATTATACTACTCAAAAGAAGTTAAGGGTCAAAAATATTTGTGCAAGTAAAAATAAGCTAATATGTTAAAATGGTGACGACTAATGACAAATGATTTATTTGATGTCTCAAGAACAGAAAACACAAAACAAAAAACCTTTTCTTGGAAACTAGTTTACTACCCAGATGGAGAAAGTAATGCACCCCCAAAACTGATGTTCACATATGTAGTAGAAGTGTCAGTAACTGGTGTAGCCACCATTAGCATTCACACATTCTTGACAACATTGGTGTAGGCTCTTAACCATATGTCGGAAATAATGTTCAGGAATCGCTTGCCATTCTACAACTAATTGCTGATGTGATTGATCTCTCCGCCCTAGTTCACCACACACATTCTCAATGTCTGGTGAATATGCAGACCGATCCACTTGCTGAACGTTCTGCTGCTGCACGATGAGGTCTTGCATTGTCATCCTGGAATCAAGCTCCTGGTCCAATCCGCTGCAGAAATAGAATTACAAAAGGTTGAACAATCTCGTTGAGATAATGCTGATCAGTCAAATTTTCATTAATGATGTACAGAGGGGTTCTGTGATTCATGGATATGCCCGCCCACACTATTACACTTCCTCCTTCAAATGGTAGATGTTGAACAACGTTAACATCAGCAAATCTTTCTCCTTGACAACGGTAAACACGAAGCCCTCCCATCATTGAACTGGAGCAAGTACCATGACTCATCTATGAATAATGTCTCTGCACATTGCCCACGATTCCACCGGATATGACCTCTGCACCAATCAAGGTGAGCCTTTCTGTCACAGGCAAATAGCTATGGTCAGACTACAGGACGCCGACATTGCAAACCTTGGGCTCGCAGACGATTCCTAATGGTCTAGTCAGACAGATTGTTGCCTGTAGCAGCTCTGAGTTGATCATGAAGATACTGTGCAGTCACAAAATGTTGTCGCAAAGCCATTATCATCAGGAAATGGTCTTCTCGTGCTGTTGTTGATCATGGTCTTCCATAATGAGAGCGATTCTGAATAGAATTAGTCGTCCTGAACCTCTGTCAGAATCTACCGATAACACTTTGGCTTACATTTAGATGGTGAGCCACAGATCTTTTGAGTGTGTCCATCTTGTAGCCAGCCAATGGTCCTTCCCCTGTTTTGCAAACTGAGTTGGTGTCAAACCATCTTCAAATTTAAAGTGATGATGAAAAGAAAATGCTCATCCCTTTTATTGCTAAAATTGGCATGCATTGAATTACACTCAGGCATATGCAAATGGTGCATGAGGTGTCACAGTGGGTGTATCGAGGCAGGTTGTCAGTTTAGTCTGACTATATTTTTGCTTCAAATCCATGAAAAGGAAACCTGGGTTAACTAAAAAGTTTCTAAAGATAAGGGCAATGATTGCATGCCCCTTAATAATGTGATGTCTTTAGTCCAAATGACAACACAAAGGTTAATATTCTAACCGTATCTGACCTAAAAAACATACTTTAAAAAATTATAAAAAAGTTTCTTTGACCCTTAACTTCTTTTGAGTAGTATATTATATATCATTGATGCATGTTACAATGAAATCAACTAAAATGTCATAATGAATATTTAACTGAAAAGATACTAGGAGTATATATGAACAAAGAATAGATCAGTTTATAGACCATAAATGTATTGAAAATACATGCACAGAAATGAGATTTTATTATCCATGTGGTTAAATATAAACAGAAGAATAAGATTTATATTATTCCACATGATTCCAACTAAATGGTATATTAAATTATGCATAATCACATGTTGTTCACAATAAACACTGTCATAAAAGATGCATTATCACTGGCTTCAAAATCAGTGGTGCAAGATTTATTACACAGTAATCTAGTAGCATGCCATTAATCTTTACAATCATTAGTGATTCCAAAAATCTTCAGTCCTTTCTTGCAGTGTAGTACGTTTGACAATATGTGAGTATATATTTTCTGGTGGCTTTCTCAATAATTAAAAAAACAAATATTATTGTGCAGTATTTATGAAACTTTCATCACAATATATTGTTAGACTTATATAGTTACATATCTTATATGGTATGTATACACGTATATGTGATATCTCCTTGAGAAAAATTATTTTATACATGATGGCTTTTTGACAAGAAAATTATTTATTGGGCAAGCATTAATATGTCTATATATTATTCTTTTAGAATTTAGAATTTAGAATTATTTTTAGTTCCTTCATACAAAATTGTAAAACGTTAAAGTACACTGCAGAGCTTGATGTAGTCACCTGGGCTGTCTGTTGTTTGAAGTCAGTGTAGTGGTCTTACACCTTCCTACTGAAACATTAAAATACTCTCTGAATGTGGATACAGTTCTAGGATGTGACCATTTTAAAACCACCACACCAATTAAGACTGGTATTCTGCCATATATTCCACATCATTTCCACAGTGTTTGTCTGTTGCTGCTGGCATAGTTATGAAGGGTTATATAATTACTTTATCGTATTATGTGGTTGGTGAGAGAAATGAAGCCTGTTGCTGCCACAAAGGTTATCCTTTTCTTCCCACAAATTAAACAGCACATAACATGATTTTTAAAAATAAAGTAAATTAAATAGATTTTTTTTTTATCTTATCATCAACTATTGGACATCAAACATATGGTCATTCTCATACTGGGATTTTTTGTGGAAACCTGCTGTTGCCACAGATGCTATTCTTTTATAATAGGCAGCATGGGATCTTTTATTTGTGCTTCCCACAGGCATGATAGCACAAACCATGGCCTTTGTTGAACCAGTTATGGATCACTGGTCGGTGCAAGTGGTTTACACCTATCCATTGAGCCTTGCAGAGCACTCACTCAGGGTTTGGAGTTGGTATCTGGATTAAAAAAGCCATGCCTCGACTAGGATCTGAACCCAGTGCCTACCAGCCTGGAGAGCGATGGCCTAACCACTACGCCACCGAGGCCGGTAAGACCTTTAATATACCAAACATTGAGCAACGACTTGCGTAGGAAAAGCTCAATGAGTTCACTGAAGTGGCATTAATCATTTGCCCTTGGGAACAGAGAATTTGTTTTTTTTGCCCTATCACATCTCAAATTCCTCTTAGTCCTGCTCAATAATTCCAGATTGTCAAACTGAAATTTTATTTATCTGCAGACAACAATATCCTTTGAGCTGACCTACAATGCTCCAGATGGTTCAGTGGGAATGTGGCAGAAAGGTGGATTCGAGCGACTCAAGAGTGACGAACTTCGCAGACCACTCACTCCTGAAGAGCTGAATCGGTTAAACATGGAAAAATCCAGCGAATCGGATTCAGTCAAGTCTAGCCCTTCAAGGTCACTCAAAGACTCACGCCTCAGTTTGACCTCAAAGTCATCCACGTCTCATGGAAAATCACCAAGACCGTGAGTATTGATGCTGCACTTCTTGACTGTTGACATATATGTAACCATCATAAGAGAACACACTCGGGTTTCAGGTTCTTTATTATGACTGTCAGGAAAACCTATAAAAATAATAACAATTTTGTAATAACAATAACATTTCATCATTTGGGTTAATTCAATATATATAAATAACATTAGTTTAAAAGATATATATGTCCGGCTCATAACATAATGAGATCTCATAATTAAAACACTCACCAGACATCAAACATCTTCAACTTTCATTAAAGATACCATACTGTAAGGTTACTCTATACAAATATTTATCAGACTACTGCCACAGTCAGCGACTACAGAAGAAATGCAGTGATTTAGTATCTAGCTTAGAAAGGAAAGGTCGGATTTTTCCCAGCATGCAGTGCTACTGTCATAATGTGTCAATGTGTCCAGTCAAGCGTGACCTGTCACTAAATACACGTGCTACTGAATACAAGACTACAGCCAACGCCCAAACCAACTACAAACCAACCGATAAATATTAGTAAGCTAATTTATAAAGATAGTAAATAATAAATTAAAGTATTAACTAATCCCTAATTAAACTAGTATTTATATTAAAATAACCCTGGTTACATATTCCCCCCTTTGAGGAAAAATGTCTCCTAACATTTCGATATCATCCAACATTCTATCCAGAGCATCTTTTTTTTTTTTAGATGTTTTGTTTGCCAGCTATTGCATTTTTCAGTAGCTACTTTTATCATGACAGCATCGATCTTGATGGCATAGTGATTAGTTCACTGACCTTATGGCTGGTAACTGAAAGTGAATTTTAAAGATTCACTGGGGAGACACCATAACACCAACTTCTCTTCCATTAACCTCTACCATTAACCCCAGTCCATGACAATGATCCCAGACAGCTCAGATGTGTTCCCACGACTGCATGCTTAAACCCTAATTGGATATAAGCCAGGACTCATGCCAAATGGCAAAGTAAGCAAAAACTTAGTTTTGACCATCTTGACTTTGCTCTGTCAATGGTTCTTAAGGCAAAATCAGTGTCACTTTGTAAAAACCCTGATCTCTTGCACTATACACAGTCACAGATGAATGGTGAAGAACTTAAGGAACACCTCTTCGTAGATACTGGTAAAAATTAAGTGTTTAGTATCTCAAGAGTTTGAAGTAACACTTTGGCATTATAAACTCACACAACAGGCTTAGAAATAAAAGTAAAATGTGTTTCTGACTTTTGAAGCATATAACGTTTAGTAATTTGATTGTTAATTTCATAAACATCCAATAATGTTTTAATCAAAATTTAATCTGTTTATTGATAGCCTGTTCATAAGCTGCTTATTTCTCACCAAAAAAAACCTATTCTCATGACCCATAGCTAAAAGACAAAGTAAAAACTTTGATATTTTGCTTCAGTCAGTGAGTTACTTAGCTGTGTCATTTTATTAATGCCAGTTGTTTCTTCTGTTATTAATATATATTAGATGATTAGAAATAGTAGCAGTTCATTTGTTATGGATATCACCTCTCATAAGAACAATGGATATGCCTGCTCTTTATGTAACAGAAAAATCAACCTCCACTGAGTGAATTCAAACTACGGACTCTTAGTACAAGATTCCATTGCTCTACCGACTGAGCTAACAGGGAAATTCCCACTGGCTACTGCCAGTAAAAGCTCTTTATACCAACACTACTACATTTATTACAATTGTGTTATTACATTTACATTATCTGTAACTCTGTATGACAATGAAAATCTTTGTCAGCCAACAGAATAAATTGGTTCACTTCACATCAGGAAGACAAAGCTAAAAGAACAGAGCCTTATTATTATCCCACAATAGAGTCGAATTCAGAAATACAGTAGTGTTGAAATCATTATTGATGCAATCTTCGAAGTCTTTGGGGAAGTAATTTGTACATTGATCAGTTCATAAAAATAGACATTTTTGGTCATGACAGATGAAAATATTTCCTATATTCCTTTGGGTATTAATTGTTTTCATGTTTAATAAGTACACATGTACTAGTATTATGTTTTCATAGATTGCATATGATTTGGTGGGAGTCTAGATTCACACAGACTTTCTCAACATAAACAAATTCAGTATACAAATAAATATGTTGAAATTACAACATAATATTGGGTTAATATATACCATCTTCTTGCATATTTTATTAGTATTATTTTGAATCAGGTCTCCTTCCTGTTTAAAACTTTGCTCACTCAAAGTTTGAGATAGAAGTGATTTAATTCACTCTATAGCTTTGACCTTGCTTGTAAGCGCAATAATCAAATTAAAATGAAATAAAATAATCATCATGACAGCTGTATGATGCTAGAAATGTTATGAAGGAAGGAAGTGTTTTATTTAACGATGCACTCAACACATTTTATTTACAGATATATGGCATCGGACATATGGTTAAGGACCACACCGATACTGAGAAAGAAAAACCCCTGTTGCCACTTCATGGGCTACTCTTTTTTCAATTAGCAGCAGGGGATTTTTTATATGCACTATCTCACAGACATGATAGTACATACCATGGCCTTTGATAACCAGTCATGGTGCACTGACTGGAACGAGAAATAGCCCAATGGGCCCACTGACGGGGATCCATCCCAGACTGACCACACATCAAGTGAGCGCTGTACCACTGAGCTACTTCCCGCCCATGAAAAGTTATGAAATAACCTATAACACAGTCATTGATATTGCGTGTTAACAGGACACATGTTTTTAATCCTCTTTCAGCTGGGTCAGTCTGACCTTTGTATCTGTCGCTTTAGATTAACTAGTCATTGATTTGTTACTATGATAACCAACTCAACAACCTGTACATAAAAGAAATACATACACATGAATTAAGCTGGCTGATTTATAGTTCCGGTACATTAAAATATGCACTGGATTTCTAGGGTAACTCGATGAAACTGTTAAACTTGTGTTATGGTCAAGTCACGTGGAATAGCTATGGTTTTAGATTCACACACATATTTCACTAATAAGTCTTGTTTAGTCCGGTAAATATGCATGAGTTAACAGTTAAAAGTCACAAATCTATATTTGATGACTTACACACAAAATATTGATCTATTTCCTGGGGCACTGCAGGTGTAAAAACAGATAGTCTTAAGATATTGAGTGATTTTAGGTGTTTGTTGATTTTAGGGATATAGGTCATGTATTTGGTGATTTAAGGGTCTGTATAGATCACAAAACAAAAAAATGTCTTAGGATATTGAGTGATTTGAGATATTTGTTGATTTTAGGGATATTGGTTAGATATTTGGTGATTTAAGGGTCTGTATAGATCACAAAACAAATAAGTAATGTTTTTAGTTATTAATTTTAGGGTCTTATGGCCAATGTAATTAATAATTAAGATTACAGGGGTCAGTGAATATAGATGAACATTTTTCCAGGTCACATTAGTTCATACAAACTGTAATTTTGTTTATGTTATGTTTACACCACTTTAAATTAATGCTAACTAACAATTTGTTAAGTGGTGAACCTTTGCATTCTCAAATTAAAAATTACAGACATTAGAATCATCAAAATTGTATATGTTTTGCACACATAATTTGTGTAACTAAACAATCAGTTAATTAGGTGAAACCTTACATAAACTGCCCACTGGGCTATTTCTTGTTCCAGCCAGTGCACCATGACTGACATATCAAAGAATATGGTATGTACTGCCCTGTCTGTGGTATGGTGCATATAAAAGATCCCATGCTGCTAATCAAAAAGTGTAGCCCATGAAGTGGCGACAGCAGGTTTCCTTTCTCAATATCTCTGTTTACGTCATTAGTAACAAGATTCTATATATCTGTAGTGTTTATTTCAGTGGACAGTGCAGAGCTCATCATCAAACAGCCAATTAGATGTCCTTAAACTGATCTCCAAAAAGTGGAACATGTGTTGGCTATTGACCTGTGATATCATGAATTTTACATAGTCTGTTCTCAAATCCATTCTCTCCTGTCAGTTTGATAGTGCACCAGACCCATGGATATCATGGAATGAATCATTTCCAGTACCATGTCAGTCAAATTCTGGAACTGAAATTTCATTTCCCATGATTATTACATAGAGTATGAATATTCAATGAAAAATTTATATATATTTTTTTTTAAACAGTTTTTGATGGTTTTCCATGATCACAAGGCATGTAACCGAAAAGGTGTTTCTCATGAAATTTGAAATTCTATGATCTAGCTTCAGCACATATTCTGAACAACATAACCACATCTCTGCACAATACAGAGTCAAATGGGCATTTAGCAAACAAGTAGTTGAATCCATGAATCTCTATCTATAGTACCTCATCAGTAGGAGGACAGCCACTCCAGGTTAGGTCAGGTCATAGGGTTTAACGTGCACATTCAGAACAAGCTGTTGTAGTGCACGCCTGTCATGGGTGCAAGTACTTGCGAAGCAAGCTCTTTCGTCCAAGACAGAAAGTTGGAGGGTGATGTAGGAGGGACTGCATGCACTGGCAGATGCAAAGGAGCACCAGCAGTCCGATCAAGGCAGGGGTGGTGGTGATGGGGCTACAAGCTCTTCCGTCCAAGACAGAAAGTTGAGTGGGGGGACAGGGGACCACTTGCACTGGCAGGTGCAAGGGAGCACCAGCAGTCCGACCAAAATCGGTAGCAGGTGGGAGTGGGTGGTGGTGCTATGGAATTTTGAATGGAGCAATAATAAGCCAAATAGAAAAAGGTGCGCAGTTTGATTTGAGGAAAATTTGGCACGAATTTTGAACAGTCAATCCTGAGGAGATCCTTTTAAATAATAATTGCAGGTAACAACAAATAGTAGGCTAATATATATATATATACTCTTCAAAACAAGTAGGGGAACCTGAACTATTAATGTTAATATCAGCTATTAGATGAAACATATGTTTTGACATCAGACATCCTAGTAAAGAACGTTCAGTATGTTATCAACACACCGGAACACACTCCATTGTTTGCACATGCATCATGAAGTTACCCCGTACACGTGTGTGGGGTGTCATTCTGGATTTTGACACCAACTAACCGTAATTAAAATGTGTTGAGTGCATCATTAAATAAACCATTTCTTTCTTTCATTCCTGATTTTGACAATTTCCAGGAAGGTCGATTAACCACTGTGGAATGTTATTTCTATCAATCATTTTCATTCTGTTGATCATACAGTTGTTATTGTTTTGTTTTTAGTAATTTTTATAGTTTGAATTTGTGATTTACTGATAAAAAACCCACGTCAACTTTCAAATTTCACTTCTGATCCTAATCATCCTTCAAGATCTTTGGTGGTCATAAAATCTACTGTAATACTGCCCAATTAATTCACAATTATCATATAACCATTCCCCACAACTAATATACCTTACAATTTTGGCAGTTGTAAATTCTTATTAGAGTTCCCCTACTTTTTTTGAAGAGTATATATATATAAATCATGATTTAAAAAAAAAAGTGATGTTCTTTTATGTAATTACTGCAGGTCAAAGACAAACCTGACGTCGGTGGTGAAGATGGCGATGCTGATGAAGCAGAAAGGAGGAAGTGATGATGACAAACAGCAGCTCATAGATGATGATGGAGCAGACTCAGGTATAAAATGTCTGCAGCTCATTCACTATTGTTCCCAGCATTGTCAGACCCATTGGGGTTGTTAGACCCATTGGGGTTGTTAGATCACTGCCACATTAGTAGTATATACCAAAGGCTGTTGCATGTGTTATCTTGCCTGTGAGAATGTTTGATATACCAGTAGCTTAGAGAAGGCCATGTGGAAGACCTGTCTCTATATGTACTAATTGTTCCAGCCAGTCGACCATGACTGGTATATCAAAAGTTGAATAATTGAAAGAATCCCTGATTAGCAACCACTTGTATTAAGATGACACGTTTCTGTCCTCTCAAAGCAACCAGTAGAAATATATGAGATCAGGCAGCTGAAACTATGGTAACAGCAGGTTTCTTCTCTCAATATCTGTGTGGTCCTTAATCATATATCTGATGCCATGTAACCGTAAATAAAATGTGTTGAGTGCATCATTAAATAAAATATTTCCTTCCTTTCAACCTCTATAAAACACTATTGTTTTACACCTATGAGTATTAATTCACTCATTTTGTAAAAATAAAGTCTCTGTCTATAACCACAAGGTAAAAATTGTTAATGTTTCATCAACCAAATTTGGACACCTTTAGAAAAAAACATATAAAACATGTGTGCAGCATATAAATAAGAAATATAAAAAACCCAGTTAATTTGAAACCTATTTTACTGTTCTCTAGGTATAATAATGATTTTAAAATAATATTTTATTCTGTTTCAGACTCACATGACCTTGATGCCAAGGCAGCAGAGGTTGCCTCCATGTTGGCGCAGACAGCCATTCATGCGGCAGACGACGATGTTGGTAGTGAGACGGGGTCCACCATCACCATCACAGGAGGAGGAAAAAAGTAAGAATATTTTCTTTAATTCGACTGTAGAGTATCAACACCATGGCAATGCCAGAAACTGGCCACTGAATGGATGAGCCTGAATAAAATTACTTGGACTTTGTTGTTGGACAAATTCTCGGCAAATGACTTATTAAAAAATTACATTTCAATGCTTAATGGCTGTAATTCTTTTAGTAAATGTTTGATTTTTAAATTACATTGCTTACTACTTTAGTGCTTACAGACAATACCTCATACAAATGGGTTGAATGTCACTATCTGTTTGTTGTATTACAGTACCAAACTAAACCAATATTTATTAACATGCTCTTAAAACACAAGACAATTGGGCAATACAAATTTATTCTAATACTACTAGGCAAATAAAATCAACATACATAGAATACACATATAAAAAACCCTTCCCCCTCCTTGAAGAAGACTGAAAAGAAGATTAACTGAAATCCAGTCCCAAGCAATGAATATGAACTAGCTGGGTGTCACAGGGAGGAGGTGGGAAGCAAACATTTGGTAAACTCAAAGCTGGGACCGCTGTCCTCTCTGTAATGCTAGCAAGAATGGTTTTTTGGTTTTTTGTTTGTTTAACGATGCACTCAACACATTATAATTACGGTTATATCGGCGTCAGACATATGGTTATGTCGAGAAAAACCCCAGTGGTTAGCTGACGGGGATCGATCCTAGACCGACCGCGCACCAGGCGGGCACTGTACCACTGTGCTATGCTGCCCGCTGCTAGCAAGAAGTGCGTATGATTGTGGTAAGCATGGCAAGCCAATCAGATTAGTCCCTGATAACACGTGTGCTAAACAAGCTGTATAAGGTAAGGCGAAGTACCGCTGTACTAGAGATTAATGCATACATTAAAGGGCCAATCTGCCTTGTGTTTTTAAACCCGGCTAAATAATATAGGCTCACCTTAAAAACACAAGACAATTGGTCAATATAAATTTATTATAATACTACTAGGTAAATAAACTCAGCATACATAGAATACACATATAAACACACACACCCCTCCTTGAAGAAGACCGAAAAGAAGATTATGTATTTTGAGCATGTCTGCCACGGGTCAGGCAACTGGCTTTCCAGAGACCATGCATTACAGGGAAAAAATGATGCAGGTTATTTTAAAAATAAATAGCATCTGACAAAAAAGCATTCAGAGTATTTCTAAATCCACAAGAATTGATTATTATACAATATTATATGGCAAGTAATTCCTAAAAACATTCACCTGATATTATATCACCCCATTACTGCAGTGAAACATTCATTATACAAATGTATTTGTTGGGAGAAAGACACTGTGAAGATTGATGGATGCACAACTCCAGCAGTCCATTAGGTTCAACATCTGTGTTACTAGGAATGCTGAAATCTGTTTACAAAACAGTTGGAACAAGACAAATGTTCATGAGTTAATTGGTGCATTGGTTAAGCCTTAGGCATAAAGGGTGGCAGGTGCTGGGTTTGTATCCAGAATGTCATCAATGTCAGAATTCAGATATAAAACACCATCTTGATTTTTACATCAAAAGACTGGCAGATGGTAGGTTTGTAAATCTTTCAGTTAAAGTCATGAGGATCAAGTCAGATTTTAGACAGTCGTGGGTTTGTAATCATTTAGAGTCTACTATATCAAGTAATTTTTTTTAAATAAAGCCCCATCTTGATGTTACAACATAAGGCTGGCAGGTCATGTGTTTGTAATCCTTTAGAGTCTACTATATCAAGTAATTTTTTTTAAATAAAGCCCCATCTTGATGTTACAACATAAGGCTGGCAGGTCATGTGTGTGTAATCCTTCAGAGTCAAGTGGATCAAGTCAAACTTTAGAAATAAATCCCCATCTTGACATTAGAACAGATATGTAAGAGAATACATGACAAAGTACTTAAAAGAATGTGCGAGACTCCACCTAGGGGCAGACGTTTGGCTGGATGAGTACCAGTTTCAGATTACCTCTGAATTCTTTTTTATTATTAGCAATATTTTAAAACATTTAAAATTTGCATAACAAATTAGTTAAAAGGGACTAATTTGATTGCAGATTTATCTACATTTTAATGTTTTTAAAGGGACATTTCCTTGTTTTTAAGGAATATTTGTTTACTATTATAGCCATTTTTGACAACTGAAATCATACTTTACTCACATTTTATAATTTAGATTATCAATTTCCAAACATTCGAAGTGTTTTGGGTCATCCTAGTGTTTTTAATATTAAAAAATGCATTGGTCATATTTTTAAAAACACACATGCATTTGAGAACTGATAGATATGGAGTCAAGTTTTAGTCCATTGTTTGAGGATATTTCACCATTTCAAAATCACAGACTAATATTTCACTCAATTGTGACTTTATCCAAATGTAGCGGGCAGCATGGCCCAGTGGTAGAGTGCCCGCCTGATGCGCGGTTGGTCTAGGATCGATCCCCGTCAGCTGACCACTGGCGTTTTTTCTCGACATAACCATATGTCCGACGCCGATATAACCGTAATTAAAATGTGTTGAGTGCATCGTTAAAAAAAAAAAAAAAAAAAAAATTTTTTTTTTATCCAAATGTGTTACAGTTTTGTAGATTAACTAAACTTAGTGTTAAATTTTCACAGGTTGAAACTAGGGTCTGTCCCTTTAACTATTTCATCATATACAAATATGAGTTAATTATTAAGAGGACCTTAATGTTTTTTCACTAATGTCATAGTACCTTCTGCTTGTTGATAAATGTCACAGTGTTTTTTCACGAATTTATTTTTTAATGAGGAAGAAAGATTCTTCACCTGCAAAAACATAGATAAGAGACTGGGGGCAGACATCTTGTAAAGGTTGCCTTATCTAATTGGGTATTGATTACCAGCGGTGGTATTTCCACCAGCTTATTAAGCACAAAAATCATGGAATGACAGTTGTATTAATTTCCCAACTGACAACAAAATGTTCCATCTGATTAGGTGTATTTGTAGAGTCTGTATGTTGTTCTTATAAAAAAAGAAAAATAAAAAAAAATAAAGATTTTAAGACTGATTCCACCCAATATTGTCAGTTTTGATACTTAGCAATGTAAAATATTTGTTTTACATATTTTGTTTTTTAATTCATTACAGTATTTAACATTTTACAAAATTAAACAGTTTAATTTTTTAGCTCTTAAAAAATCTAATTTCCATAGATTAAATTTAATCTAAAATGCTGAAATTTTTTTATAAAATACTAAAAAGTTGCTTTTATATTAGTAATGTTTTGAGGTTTTATTATTCATATCATTAACAATATTATCATTAATATATGTTTGTTATTTTTTATTTTTTTGTGTGTGTTTGTTTAACGATGCACTCAACACATTATAAGTATGGTTATATCGGTGTCGGACATATTGTTATGTCGAGAAAAAACCCAGTGGTTAGCTGATGGGGATCGATCCTAGACCGACCGTGCATCAGGCGGGCACTGTACCACTGGGCTATGCTGCCCGCTATATATGTTTGTTATGTCTTAACAAAAGTGTCTTTGTCTTGGTGTTAAATATGTGTCTTTTTTCATCTTTTTAAAAAACAAGTAAATAAACTTTGTTTTCTAAAAAGGTATATTATTAGTCCCAGGGCTATACATAGCCCAGTGGTAAAGCACTCACTTGATGCACAGTCGGTTTGAGATCAATCCTCATTGGGCTGTTTCTCATCTAGCCAGTACACCATGAATGGTATATCAAAGGCTATGGTATGTGCTATCCTGTCTGTCGGAAAGTGCATATAAAGGATCCCTTGCTGCTAAGTGGCAAAACAGCAGGTTTCCACTCTCAATATCTGTTTGGTCCTTAACCATATGTCCAACACCATATAACTGTAAATAGAAAAAATGTAGCGGGTTTCTTCTGATGACTAAGTTTCAGAATCACCAAATGTTTGACATTCAATAGCTGATGATTTATTAATCTATATGCTCAAGTGGTGTTGTTAAACAAAAGAAACAAATGTAGTCCCATACCAATCAATGAACCAAAGAGGCCCATAGTTTTGTCTCTGTCTGTCTATTGATCTCACATACAGTTTTCCAACCTTTTTTTGCAATGCCTCAAGACATTGAGCTGAAATCTTGTGCATGGCTTTATCATACAGAATTACATATCAAGTTTAACTCATGGTGATCTGTCTAATTTTAAAAGAGTTATGGCCCTTGAACTTAGGAGATGCCATCAAATGTTGGATCTAGTAGGGGAATATGTATTGTTTTAGCCATACTCTGAAAATGCTTGTTATTAAATTAATAATCAAGGCAGCAATGTGGAATCAAGAGGTTCTCGGCTAACCCAGTAACGTCTGTCACAGGTCACACAGTCCATGCAGTGGAATATTATGTCCATGACACCACGTCTGCACCTTAATTGGTCATAAGCATGAAAATAGATTATACATTATCTTAACGGTACATCTCATAGATCCCCCGGGTGGCCGACATGCACAGGTCAGACTGTATGGAATAGGATAATTGCTAGCTGTGGTCTACATTGATTCCATAAACCAGCCATCTTGTCCAGCATACATGCAAATTGTTGGTAATCAGGTATGCACCGGGGGTTGAAATTGTATGCAAATTGCTGTTATCAAATAGTGCTGGATCTCCCCCAGTGTGATTCCCTGACAACTGCTTCTGACTATGGTATGCACCATGTGCCACGATAGATGATTGATCGGCCTGGCCGGTAATGGTTTACATTATTGCATGACAAAATCTATTGATGACGGACCACACTGGTCTTAGCAGTTAATATTAGCATGACAGCTTATGTAATCACTTTTATTGGAAAAAAGCCTCCAACATTTCTGGTTAAAGCTAGCAACTTTGCTCCATGATATGGCAGGATATGACTTTTTGTAGATATGTTTTTGCTGCCAAATGCATCTTTTGGTGAAAGAAATATTTTTTTCATCAGTATTATGTACTTTTAATTATTATATTTTGAACTATATATTACAGGGTTCTTACACGTCCTGGAAATCCTGGAATGTCCTGGAATTCTGTGATTTTAGAATCCAGGCCTGAAATGTCCTAGAAAAAGCAGTAAATTTTATTGTGTCCTGGAAATTTAGGCAAATCATTTGGTGGTCTATTTTTCCTCAACTTTACTTTTGTTGTTCCCATGACCTGACTACATTAAGACAACAATTTCTTCTAAAAACATTCATTGATTGAACATTTCATGTCCTGGAAAAATAAGAAAAAGTCATGGAAAGGTCCTGAAAAAGGTCCTTGAATTTCATGTTTTTACAAGTGTAAGAACCCTGTATTAACTTCATTAATTATTATATCTCACTTTGAAAATAGTGTCAGTTTTGTTTGATTATTTTGATGTATCATGAAACATCTGACATATATTTGGAATTTTCCAATGTTTTAGCAAAATGCTACTTGATCGGTTCTCTTTCATAATGTGATCAGTGTTCAGTGCCTCATTCCACTAAGCATTGTATGTTTACGTCTGCTACTAGCAGTTATACTGATCATACATTTGCACGTATTTGGCATCAAATTCACACTGAAAATTATATCATTACAGAAGCTGGAGTATTTTAAAGACAAAAGAAATATTTGTTGAACTAGAATAGTAATAAGAATTAGTCGTAATAGATTTATGTTTATGTGCAAAACTAGGCTTACGATGTTTTGTAAAACTGGGCCCAGGCTTGTACCTGGAGACAGAATTCTAATGCCCTGAATGCACCTGCATGGAAAAAACATCACTGTATTAATAGCTAGGTCCACTTCCAAAAAAACCCAATACAGTTCCGGCTATAAATCATTTGCAGTACTTAGTGTCACAATACATAATAGCCCAACATTAACTACAGAAAATGTATTACCCTAATTCTATCTGTTATTAAAGATGTATTTTTTTTTCAACCAGAAGTTCAATTTGACTTGTATTTAGAAACTGTACACCTGCTACAGCTGACTTTATTGTCTCCTTTTACAACTTTTTGTTTATGGTACTTGATTTTAAAAGGCCATTCAGAATCCAGTGATTCCCCCCCCCCCCCCTTAAAGAACACAACATGCTATATAGTGGGGCTTCCACTCGTCCAAAATATTGGACACGAGTACTTAAGAGTCAAATTTGACCTGGACCTGATGATAATGAGACTAAAGAATAAAGTAAAATAGCATTATGCATCTTAATTCCAGCACTGAACATGGTTGTCAAATCATGTCATTATATTGCATTTCACAGATTCCACGTTTGTTTCATAGCTCTATAATATAATCGGCAGCAAGCTGCTTGGCATATGATAAAATGACGTAAAAATATATATAATTAAATGAGAGTGTACTCTTCCTTAGACGGCCATGAATATCTGTGTGGTCCTTAACCATATGTCTGATGCCATATAACCGTAAATAAAATGTGCTGCATGCATTGTTAAATAAAATGTTTCTTTTGGCATTTTATAGCTAAGACATAAATTCAGTTTTGTTCCCATGTAGCAACAGTGTACCGGTAGTATAGAACTAATGATGTATTGTGCAGAAAAAGGTAAAGCGGGATTTTTTTTAATGAAGGGTATTCTTTGGACATGTTTAATCAATCACTATTGAGTGTCTGCTATATGTAGTATGTGTCATATATAGTTTAGGTGTGACAAAAAAACCCACATACCAACACACTTAAAATAGCAGTCTTAAATATAATAAAATGGGGCCCTGTTCTGTCATGTGTCATGTCATAGGGTTTTACGTGCACATTCAGAACAAGCTGTTGTAGCGTACGCCTGTCTTGGGCACAGGGGCAGGCCTCAGCCAGCTTCTCCATCCAGGACAGGAAAGGTGGGGGTGGGAGAGGAAGGACCTCCTGCATTGGCAAGTGCAAGGGAGCACCAGCAGCCTGACAAAGTCAGTAGCAGGTGGGGGTGGGTGGTGGTGGTGTTATGGAATTTTAATGGAGCAATTAATATGCCAAAGAGAAAAAGGTGCACAATTTTGATTGAGGAATATTGGCACAATTTTGAACGGTCGGTCAAAAGGAAAGTTTCCGGAGCTAGTATAGGTTTTGATTTAGTAAGTCGAGAGTAGCTCGATAATTTAGACCTAGATAATGCTATGTTGTCTCCCTAGGTTGCCCATAGGGCCCTTAAAAAGGGCCTGTCCTGTGTTCTGTAGTGTGTGTACATTCTCCAAAGACAAGATACCATATAACATGACCCTTGATATACCAATTATTGCCAAAACAAAACAGAATATGTCCAACGAAGACAATAGATCCCATAAGTTGTATCTTACAGAAAAGAAAAGAAAAATGTTGATGTAAAGTAAATATCTGTATTAATACAAGTACAACTGCTTGAAGATCAAGTGTTCAGTAATTTTTCATCATGATAAAATTTTCAAACATTTTAATATTGGACACAGCTTTGGCATTTCAAGATTATCATGGCCCTATACTCAACATGAATTTTATTCAGTAATGCTGAATTGCGGAATATACACTTGGCTGAAAGGTAATTCAGTTTGCCCAAAAAAGAAAATCATCAACATGTTTTCCGCGCCGATCAATCGATAACCATGGGAGATGCCTAATGAACACACATACGTACAGAGTATCTGTCCCATGGGATTCGGCACACTGTTACTAGATTGGATCCACATTAATCACTGGAAGCTTCTAAGTCTGCTTTTGTTTTCACACAACATCAAAGTGATGTAAGGGATTGTCATGTAACTTGATGCAGCACACTGATTAATACTTTAACACACACATGCTTATATAAATATTTTATTGTCTGCATGTAAGAAGACATAATAGAACATTAAGAATAGGACCTGAGAATAGCAATACCTTTGTACTTTCACTGTGTTTTTTGCGGTGGCGGAGTGATTAAGCCATTGGATTACAGGCTGGTAGGTACAGGGTTTGCAGCCCTGTACTGGCTCCCACCCAGAGCAAATTAAGGGCTCAGTGAGTAGGTGTAAGGCCACTACACCCTCTTCTCTCTCACTAACCACTAACCAACTAACAATTAACCCACTGTCCTGGACAGATATTCCAGATAGCTGAGGTGTGTGCCCAGGACAGCATGCTTGAACTTTAATTGGATATAAGCACAAAAATAAGTTGAAATTGAAATTAAGGTTCAAGCAGCCAGGACTGCCTCACAACGATAGTCTAAAAACCAACATAGAACACTGTATACATGTATGTATGGCATTTACAGTTACCATGTGGCACGGTTTCCTCACAGTCTAAAAACCAACATAGAACACTGTATACATGTATGTATGGCCTTTACAGTTACCATGTGGCACGGTTTCCTCACAGTCTAAAAACCAACACAGAACACTGTATACATGTATGTATGGCCTTTACAGTTGCCATGTGGCACAGTTTCCTCACAGTTTGAAAACCAATATAGAACACTGTATACATGTATGTATGGCATTTACAGTTACCATGTGGCACGGTTTCCTCACAGTCTAAAAACCAACACAGAACACTGTATACTTGTATGTATGGCCTTTACAG
>JAECMU010125205.1:0-26058 GCA_016106625.1 Dracogyra subfuscus
GGGGGGGGCAGTGCCCCCCTGGCCCCCCCGTTTCCGACGCCTATGAACATGGATAATTATATATTAGATTCTAGTGATTCACATGTATATTTAAGGGGTAGGTCCAGGATTTTGTAAAGGGAGGTCACAGAATTCTCTAAAAATGCTAATTTGGGTTTGTTGAAGGCAAAATAACCAAGATACCAAATCCAGAGCTATAGTAGGGGGTGTGAAGGCATGCTCTTTGGAAAATTTAAAATAAAAACGCCCAGAGATTCAATTTATTGTTGTATACATTTGTATTGTAGGTGATGAATTTAAAAATACTATACCAAAAGTCATTAAAAAGGGTGCTTCAAATGGTGTGAGGAGGAGGTCACAGGTCACCTGAGACCCCCTCACTCTATACCCATCAGTTGATTAGGCATTGCTACACTAAAGTTGGATATGTTTTTTTAATTTTTTTATGACACCACTAGAGCACATTGATTTATTAATCATGGGATATTGGATGTCAAACATGATAATATTTGACAGCCACAGAGATGAAACCTGAAGGTTGGAAATGGCCGAGTTGATCTAGTTAACACCAGTACCTTGTGGGTCATGATAACAGCAGAGTTCATAAACAGTGAAATATGTCAACCAAAGGTGTATCTGACAGGCAGGTGTACTAGCTTAATATTAAAATACAGGTCACTTTTTGTCTTATCACAATAAAATATGCAGTAGCAGATCCTAAATTGTTTCTAGGGAGTGGGTGCATATTTTAAGAAATGGTACCTATGCAGTACATGTGTATTTATAAATTGATGGTAATGTATTACATCAAATAATTTTAGTTTAGTAGCCAATTTTCAGAAAGAAAAAAGAAAGAAATGTTTTAGTTACAACGACACACTCAACCCATTTTATTTATGGTTATATGGAATCAGACATATGGTTAATTTAAGGACCACACAGATATTGAGAGAGGAAACCTGCTTTCGCCACTTAATAGGCTACTCTTTTGATTAGCAGCAAGGGATCTTTTATATGCAGCATCCCACAGACTGTAGTACATAACACAGTCTTTGATCCAATTTGCAGGTATGGATGTATAATATTTCTTTTTAAAATATTACAAAATGGCTAAAGAATAAAATTTTATAAACCAAATAATGTTGTAGCCACTTTGTATAAAAATTAGCAGTTGGCTAATTTGCCAGTGGGCAGGGTGAGCCCTGCAGTTTTGGTTTAATCTAATTAGTTTTCGCTCATATGTCCTCATGCAAAATATAATATCCATGACTGTTTGTGTGTGAAAATTACTGGGCCGACAATAAAAAATTAATGTGCTCTAGTGGTATGCATCAACAAACATAACAAACTTTTAACTTTTTAATGGTGTCATTAAGAAAAACAAACTTTAATTTATAATGTTCTTGTTTAAAAAAAAAACAATTTAAATATAGAATAATGTTTTTTAAATCTGAGTATTAGTCATTTGCCAGCATACAATATTTATTTGGACTGCTACATGTAAATACATAGAACAGGAGCAGGAGTTGATAGAACAAGTAACAGATGTCTGCATCATGATTAATTCCTTTGTGTGGTGTAAATAAAATGTACTAGTACATATTTATGTGGCAGTTGTGCATATTCACTGGATTAAACATTTCTTTACTGCATGCATGGTGTCCTGTCCTTTTTGGCTCTCTCCTTACTGGCAAGGAGATCTTTTGTGAGGCCAAGTTAGTAACCATGGTTACTGACCTACTTTCACCATGTGTAAGCACCCAGTGCAGCCAGTCCCAGTTAATATTGACATGGATGGTAAAAGCAGCACAGTCTGTATAGAGAATACTGAACAAGTTACCAGCTCCAGTCTCAGACGGAACTTGATGACTGATGATTCATTCATACCCATGACAGGCATGCTTAAAACGTTTCTGATGGAAGCATGCTAAAATTTTTCTCATATGAGTAATTATAAAAATTAAGCTTCTTAAAATTATGTGTTTTAATGATAAATTATATTTATAGATTAGAAAGTAGCTAGAATTAGTAGAAAGGCCGACGCAGATAGACAAGCATTAAAAAATACAGTGAAGTGCGTTAAAAATTGTGCATCTAAAAACGCATGACCTACATGCGTCGCATTGGCGTTTACCAGCAATAGGTTAGGGATTTCTCTGCTATATACATTGATTACACATGACCATATGAATACCGGGTATATATAATTCCCATTTTTATACACCCATCAATGGGTCATATTATGGGATGGCATTGTCCATATGTACGTCTGTTGACTTTGTCTTGTTCTAACCATATCTTGCACATGCATACAGGACCATCAAACCTCACATGTAGGAACAGAGCTTTAGATTGCATTAAAGTCGAGGCGATAAACGTTGTGCCCAAAATACAGATGCCCAAAATAATCATGCCCAAATTAAGTATAAACATACTGACCTCAAAATATCTCACCTCAAAACCACTGAAATATTAAGTTTATTTTCATTAAAAAAAGCTAGAAATGCATTTCTGAACATTGACAACTCTCCAGTAGCTGTTAAAATGATAGTATTGACCTAAAATGACCTTCCTGTACTTAGAGAGAAAAAAATCCCCGTTGTGCCCAAATTAGTGAGATCTAAAGCCCTGAGGAACAACTGGTGTGTCGCTTACTATTTCTAGGTCACTGTGACCTACTTTTCCCTGTAGTGCACATAACAGTAAAGAGGTCATCATTTAGATCCTCAGCTGTTTCTGGACAAAAATCTGGTTCCAGTTGTGGAGGAGACCAAATTTCTGGGGTTATTTTTGACAGGAGGCTATCTTTTGTAACTCATTTACAGTATGTGAAAAAGAAGGGCTTAAAGGCCCTCGGTATCTTAAAAGTTATTGACAAAACTGAATGGGGAGCAGATCGAAAGGTTATGCTCCAACTTTATAGATCTTTAGTTCGGTCTAAACTTGATTATGGGTGCATTGTGTATGGGTCAGCACATAAGTCTTACTTGCAAATGTTAGATCCCATACACAACCAGGGACTTAGGCTTTGTCTTGGTGCTTTTAAAACATTTCCTGTGGAGAGCCTGTACGTTGATGCACACGAACCTACATGTAGTTTGGGTGCTAGACGTGCAAATCTTTCTCTGCAGTATGCTACTAAGATAAAATCAATGCCAAATCATCCTGCACACAATGCAGTGTTTGATAATAAATATGTGAAGCTGTTTGATGCAAAGCCGAATGCAATTTGAACATTTGGTCTTCGCATTAGGCAGTTTTTATCAGTTTCCAACATTGATTTAACAGACATTTTGGAAACTCCTTCATATTTTATTTTGCCACCTTGGTGTATCAAACCACCAATAATTGTATTCGATCTTGTGCATCTAAAAAAAGATCGCACAGATGTAGTTATTTATAAACAACATTTCATGGAAATCCAAGAGAGATACTGTGATTACATTCCTGTTTACACAGACGGATCATGGGATGGGAATTCTGTGGCTTGTGCTACCGTTTTTCCATCAGATGCAATAATTTCCATGAGATTGTCCGATTCAGCATCAATCTTTACTGTTGAAATCTGGGCAATCATTAAAGCCCTGGAACAGATTAAGGATTCATGTACATCCAAGTATATTATTTTTACAGACTCGCTTTCGTGTCACCTAGCTCTACAGTACATGAAATTGGAGCATCCCTCAGTTGGGATGGTGATACGAAAGTGTGTCTTTTTATCAATTGCCAATAAAGATGTTATATTTTGTTGGGTACCAAGTCACGTTGGCATTAGGGGTAACGAAAAGGCAGATGTTGCTGCCAGGTCTGCTTTGAACTTGCCCCGTGTCCATGTTGGTGTCCCCTACAGTGATTTTAAATTTCATATTAAACCAATATATCTTTTTGACTTGGCAAGATGATTGGGACAGTGCTTCATTCTGTAATGGCCGTCTTGGGAGAATGGCAGTCATCCTACAGGCACTGCAGGAAGGATGAAGTAGTCATGCCGTGCCCGCATCGGCCATACGTTTTTGACCCATTCATTTATTTTAAAGAAAGACCCTCCTCCTCAGTGTGAACGCTGTCGGTGTACACTGACTGTGCGCCACATTTTGGTGGAGTGTGATCATCTCAAGCCGACAAGAAATGATATATTTGGCAACAGAAATGTTTTGGAATCATTTAAATTCCATCTAATTCCATCCGATTTATTAATTGTCAACTATTGGATGTCAACACATGTGGTATATAGTCTTAGAAAGGAAACCTGCTAATTTTTTCCATTAGTAGCAAGGGATCTTTTATATGCACCATCTGACAGACAGAATAGCACATACCACAGCCTTTAATATACCAGTCATGGTGCACTGGCTGGAACATGAAATTGCCCAGTGGGGCCCATTGACGGGGATTGATCCCAGACCGACTGTGCATCAAGCGAGCACTTTACCACTGAGCTATGTCCCACCCCAATTATTATATAAAGACAAAAAATAATTTGAAAACAATATGTAACACTTGAGATGTACATATGTATAATTTATAATGTCTTTTAAATTCTAACTCATCTTGATAAGATGTCTTTGAAATGACACTGAAAATTCTGTCTTCTTTTTGTGAAAAAGGTAAAGTTTGTTTTGTTAACAACACCACTAGAGCACATTGATTAATTAATCATCAACTATTGGATGTCAAACATTTTGTAATTCTGCAACAAGGGATCTTTTATATTTATATATATAACAACCTTTGATCAGTTTTGGTGCACTGGTTTGAACGAAACAAAAAACAAATCAGTTGAATGGATTCATTGAGGTGGTTTGATCCTGCAAGCTAGCACTCAACTGACTGAGCTAAATCCCACAGTTACTTTTGAAAAAAGATGTTAAAATTTCCAAAGTGAAAGCCGTATATGCATTGCTGGCAAGTCAAATTTGGTTTGTAGTAAGTTAATAAGCACAAATTCAAACAGTAACAAATGCATACCAGGACAGTACCAGCTGTTCATTTGCCCCATTCCGAACCGATTCTGTGATTTTGAAAACAAGTTATAACAGAATATCTCAAACTTTTTACAATGATTGATTAATTAATTTTTTTAAATGCTACTTAACTTGAAGTGCAGTGTAATTGATTCATTATACTCTTGAAAGAACGAACAAACCATATTTTAGACTTCAGTTTATATAGTCACTTAAAGTGCAGTGTAATTGATTCATTATACTCTTGAAAGAAAGAACAAACCATATTTTAGACTTCAGTTTATATATTCACGGGTAGGAATTCTACTCAGATCAGCTGTTTTCCTCTCATGGAACATTGCGTTTCCTCACATTTTAATCATTATTTCCTCCAAAATGTGTCAGATGGCATAGATTTTAACCTTGAATTTCAAGAATTTCCGGGATGTCTCTAGCTGTCCTCTTTTTTTTACAGTTCACCAATTTCCATCCCTGTAGATTGTAGAATACTGTTTAATTATGTCTGCTGGTATATCACATGTACAATCATTTTTTATTAGCTAGCTAGACTGTAATTAAGTTAGATACATTTTTAAACATATAACTAGGCTAAACTAATGGGAGTGGGTGGACAGTAAGAAATGAGTGCAGGTCTTAATACTCCCAAGTGGACAATAAACACTTCTACAAGTAAGCGGGTGGGACGTAGCCCAATGGTAAAGTGCTTGCTTGATGGGTAGTTTTCCATTCTTGGGCCCATTGGGATATTTCTTATTCCAGCCAGTGCGCACCATGACTTGTATATCAAAGGCTGTGGTATGTGCATATAAAGGATCCTTCAGTACTAATGGAATCATGTGGCAGGTTTCCTCTCTAAGACTATATGTCAAAATTACCAAATGTTTGACATCCAGTTGCCAATGATGAATACAATAATGTGCTCCAGTGGTATTGTTAAACAAAACAAACAGACTTTCTACAAGTACAAGTAAACCAAAAGGGCACTTTTAAAAATATATAATGGGTGTGGACTGTCCCCCACATCCCCCTAATTAGATACAGCTCTGGTATTGCAGATATTTAAATTATATTTATTCATCTGTTTCCATAGACCTATTATTAAATTGTACTATGAATTATTATTATTATAAAATTACTTTATAGCTTTCATGCTTATTTCCCTTTGTAAGCTATATTTATCCACAAGAGGGCACTGTGTGGTGTATCTGTGTGATGTGCTTCCTATATTATTACCAACACAAATATATACGGTATATGTATAAGAATCAGATGTTTGCAGATATATCTGATAATGGAAATTACAGTGTAAGTGCCATATATAATTAATATATTATTATCGGTATGTCCATTTTATACGTTAATGAATATATCTTGCAAAACTATGCATAAGGTTTATTATACAAACTTGTATTTTGTATATTATAAGTATATTGGCATGTTGACAAAATGTCAGTTACTGTTTGCACTGATAAACAATCTGGTAACTGCAGATTTATAACGTGTGCATGCTAGCTCAGCCCTTGAAATTCAGACAAGTTTGCTACGGCAGATATGTGCCATCGCAAATCAATTTTGCAACGGCACTACGGCGACAATTTTAAAGAAAAGAATAATGGTATCACAATTCTTCACATATGATGCACTGCTGTAATAATATGCTAAAATATAACATCTCAACTTTACTTTCGTAAGCTTCTATAGTGAAATAAACAAATATATATTAATTGAGGAAACTGAGCTACACACAATAAATTTATGCTTTTTTGTGGGATCAAGCTGTAATTGGACTGAGTTCAGAGAGAAATGCCTACAGACTTTTCACAACTCACAGATTTGCAATGGCAGTGAAATGCTGTCACAAATCAAGTTTGCGATAGCATTTGTGACGGCATTGCTGATTGCCACTGCGAATTTTGAGGGCTGCTAGCTGATATATATGTATAGTATGGTAGCTAGCGGTACATGCAGGAAAAATTCAGTCAGAGTATATTGCACTGTGATTGTGGCCATTTTAAATAAAGACTAACAGTTGGTTAATTTGGCTATGAACAGGATGATGTATTTAAGCATACAGACATAGCCTAAAATATATGAGCTAAATTTACAACTTTGGTTTTTCTTTTGCCTGTTAAGGAAACTGGGTGTTATGAATTTGGTCCTATATGTTTTATAAGAATTGTTATTAAATTTTGTAGGTTAATTTATTAATAAATGTGAAAGAAAGAAAAAAGAAATGCTTTATTTAACGATGCACTCAACACATTTTATTTACGGTTATATGGTTAAGGACCACACATATTTTGAGAGGAAACCCGCTGTCGCCACTTCATGGTCTACTCTTTCCGATTAGCACCAAGGGATCTTTTATTTCCGCTTCCCACAGGCAGGATTGTTGAACCAGTTATGGATCACTGGTCAGTGTAAGTGGTTTACACCTACCCATTGAGCCTTGCGGAGCACTCACTCAGGCTTTGGAGTCAGTAGCTAGTTTAAAAATCCCATGCCTCGACTGGGATCCGAACCCAGTATACCTACCAACCTGTAGACCGATGGCCTAACCACGATGCCACCGAGGCCGGTTTAATTAATGTAGAACACAAATAAATTGTAACAAAATTGCCTAGAGCACATGTACTGTGGTGAGTTCATGCTAAATTTGTTACTGTTACCGTACACAGGTAAATAATAATAATAATACAAAATTATAATGCTTTTTTACAATGAAATACTGGTACTGTCCTTGTCGTATGAACCATGTTTTGTAATAACATCCAGGTTTTTTTTTTATAATGTCCCTTCTAATGAGCAATAAATAAATCCACTTGAGGGGAAACAAACATCAACTACACTGCTGGTTAAATCTTTGAATATTTTTAAAATAATAAGCTTGGTAAGATTTCATGGGAAGATCTTCAAGAGTATTTTATATACTATACAGTATACACAAAGAAAATCAAGCTTTGTGGGGAGGGGGAGGGGTGTGATCTTTAGCATAAAGATCCACATCATATTTTTAATCACTGTCAGCCTTCCTACACTAAATTATTATGTAGCAGTACATTATATTATGAAGAGTTGTGTCCCTTAAGCACTCTTTTGTAATGTTGTCTACTTAAAAACATTTTGAGCTTCCTGTGACAGTTTATAGATTATTTACCTGTAGTAACTTTACTCATGTCTGTATACATATCATCATTATGTTTGGAAGAATTAAAACTGTGAGTACAATTAAGATGTCATTTAGTATGAATTAGCCCATATAATACCGGTATTTATTGGTTTATATTTTACAGGTATTTATAACTTATTTGTAACTTCAAGTCAGTGATATATTAATAAACAATATAACACTGCAGTTTTCAAATTCAGTTCACAAATCTTTAAAATAGATTACCTGTACTGTATTGTGAACAAATAGTTTTTCTCGAGATTAATTGATTTTATTTAATGAATATGTTTGTTGGAGCATCTAAAGTCGAAAGATCATATTAAATTATAAGTTTTTATAATAAAAAAAATCTGAACCACATTGTTAACAACTATGATAAATTATTCTCCAACTTTTAATTACAGATAAATTTTACCCACATTTTGTCCAGACAGAAATCATGAAAAAAACATTACAATAATACAAATTCCACATGTCACCTGTCTCGACTTTGCTAAGATTGCAAAGGACAATCATCTGCCATTTTACTTTTTAATGGAATACTTTTCAAAAGAGGTGAAAGCCTGTCGGGAGTTTGTGACGTAATTAATATGACGTCAACATGTTTGCTTTTATATCCTAACATGTTAATAATTGTTATGATGTTAGATTTACGTCATGTCTTTTCAGCCCTCTTGGAGAGTATACCATATAAAAAGGCAAAATGGCAGCCAGCACAAAATTACATGCTTTTCACCTTATGTGATCTTAGCGAAGTCAATATAGGTGACAGTTATTATCTTGTATGTGGAATCTGTGTCATTGTAATGGGTTTTTTAAAGATTTCTGTCTGGACAAAATATGTGAAATCTAACGGTAATTAAAGGTAGGAGAGTAATTTATCATAGCTGTTAACACGCAAGTGTAGTAAATTCTTTATTATCCACATTATTATTATTATTAAGATTTTTTTAGTAGTAACAAGGACCATCTCAAAAATTTTCAACCACAACTAGAATGAAACCACGTCATATTTCACATGCAAAGTCTGAACTAGGATTGGAGAAAATGTCAAAAAATTAAAGCTTCCCAAAATTATGTTATTACATGTGTGCTTCGTTTTCATTAATGTGGAAACATGTGGATAATAAATGTAATAAATAAATGTACAAAGATGCACATAGGAAAAACTTCATAGGAAAAACAACATTCTTGACTGTTAGATATTGTTCAGGTCAGGTCATACATGTAGGTTTTAATGTGCACACTCAGAAGAAGCTGTTGTGTAGGACAAGCTGTCATAATCGCAGGTATCATCATGACAGGAAATTTTGCCATGCAGCTCAGTTTATAATAGTGTTTTCCCTAGCTTGTTTTAGCATGGCACAACACCATGCCTCAATAGGCTAGCACCATCTTGCCTTAATCAGCACCATGCTGACCTGAGATTAAACAAGCCTTTTTCACTAATTAATTCTAAATCTGCCTTTATAAAACACACAAAAAGGTGCTATTAATTAATAAAATATGCCTTTTATATCTTTTGCCATTCATTTATTAAAGCAAAGCACATAAATTACTCGGTGTTTATTTCAATTAATTGTAGTGTATTTTTACTGGGAAAAAACGTACTCTGAAAATTATGAAAATGCTCCCAAAGTGTTTGGTCTACCATGCCTTGCCAAATTTCTAGGGAAATCACTATATAAAGCAATCAACTGATGTGCAGTGAAAAGCAGAATCGATTGCCTGCGGCATGACACATTTTGCTCAGTATTGTATTGCTACACAATTTTAAATCATTTAACAAATTAATTGCTAATCAATTTTCAATTGACTAGAAATATTGCTAATCAAGATTTTAAAAACAAAATATTCCTGTTTGAAGGACTGTTTCCCCCTCATCCAACCAGTGCTTTAAACTGGTACACCAAAGGCCATGGTATGTACTATCCTGTTTATGGGAAAGTGCTGCTTTATTATTAGGAGTAGCCTGCAGTACGTACGTGTATGCATGCAGCAGCATGCAACAGGTTTATTATCTTTATCAAGCAAGTGTTCAACTGACCATGTGGTGGTGGTAAAACAAATTAAAATTAAAGTTTCATCAAGTTCCCTCAGCATGTTTCTTGTTGTTTTTAATTACTACATGAAATATGTTTCAACAGGAATCCAGTTTTTTCAACTTAAGGTTCTGGCAGCTAGATTCCACTGTATATATATAGTTTATGTGTAGTTATGTTTTAAAATATTGCTCATGATGTTTGTTGTATTACTTTTGTGAATTTATAAATACCAGTTTATATAAAGAAATGTTTTTTTAATGACACACTCAACACATTTTATTTACGGTTAATTGGCGTCAGACATATAGTTAAGGACCACACAGATATTGAGAGAGGAACCTGCTGTCACTACTTCATGGCCTACTCTTTTCAATTAACAGCAAGGGATCTTTTATATGCACCAGCCCACAGACAGGGTAGTACATACCACTGCCTTTGATATGCCAGTTGTGGTGCACTGGCTGGAATGAAAAATAGCCCAGTGAGCCCACCAATGGGAATTGACCCCACAACGACCACAAATTGAGCAAGTGCCTTACCACTGGGCTACACCCCACCCCCAGTTTATATAAATGCAGTGGCATAACTCGGGAGGGGGGGGGCAGTGACCCCCATTCACACCATGGACCCCCCATTGGTCCCCCCATTTGACATTTGATTGTACACAACAGCCCTTGAAATTAGGACAAATTCGCTACAGCAGTTAAGTGCCATCGCAAATCAATTTTGCAACGGCACTATGGCGGCAGTTTTAAAGAAAAGATTACTGCTGTCAAAATTATTCATATATGATCCACTGCTGTAATAATATGCTAAAATATACACGTAACATCTCAACTTTACTTTCGTAAGCTTCTATACTAAAATAAACCAATTTATATTTGTTGAGGAAACTGAGCTACACATGATAATAAATTTATGGGGTTTTTTCTGGGATCTGTAATTGGACAGAGTTCAGAGAAATGCCTACAGACTTTTCACCACTCCCAGATTTGCGATGGCAATGAAATGCTATCGCAAATCAAGTTTGCGATAGCTTTTGCGACGGCATTACCGATTGCCGCCGCGAATTTCGAGGGCTGCACAATAAATACACCATTGCTCCCCCATACAAAGGTCTTGCCCCCTTTAGTCACCCCCCCAAATAAAGACTCAGTTATATACGCCACTGTATAAATGCTGCAGATATGAATGAATTCTGTTTTATTCATTGTTATTTGCTAAGTGTCTGTACTAGTCTGATTGACAAGTATTAGTTAAGTGTGTGTATCTGTGTGTCATTTATTTAGGCCCATTATATTAGGTTGATTCTCCTGTCCCAAAAAACCACTAAATATTAAATAAAAATAATAAAAGAAAGAAATAAAAAGATTTAGATTGCCACTTTACTTTTTTCTTTAAAAAGAAAATATGTTCCCTCTAGCAGATCTTAAATATTTAAAATTCTGATAATTTGAAATTACATAATTAACCTATAGGCAATATTTCAAATAAAGTATAGCAATACCGGTATTATTAATTTAAGTTAATTTATATTTTAAAGGATGTCATAAGTTTTAATGGGTGGGTTTAATTCTGCAGATAATAAAATGATTATAGTGGCCAATATAAAGACATTTTATCATTAATATTTTAATATTTTGTATACTCTACACAAAGTATGCATTTTAGAATTTTTAACTATATTACAACTATACTAACATATTGAATATTCTGTATTTTGCAGTTTGATGGTATGGATGACAGACAAAAACATCAAGACTGATACAAAAATATATTGTAAGCTCTGCACACATAGGACTCCTGAAACAAGAGAATAATCTATGAGACTCATAGTTTGACATATGAAGGTTGACGAGAACATCATAAAACTTCAGGGCAATTCTTCTACGGAAACAGATTGCACTACTGAAGAGCTGCATTTAACAAAATCAGTTGTGAGTTCGCAGAAAAAATGAAGACTTCAAGTTCCAATAATGGCTCGCCTAATGATGGTGAAAACACCAATTGTATTAATAATGCAAATGATGAGGAAAAGTCAAAAGCAGAGTCAAAAATTAGCAGCAGTTCTCCATTTGATGCAACCGTTGAGAGTGAAGAATTGCATTCAGATTTTGAGAGCTGTAATAGTGACAAAGATGGCAGTATGGAAGAAATTCTAGAAATTACTCTGTCAGACTATGATGATACTGATGAGCAAGAGATGGATATTTGTAAGACAGATCAACACCGTTATTCCTGTAATTTAAAAGATGTGGGTACCTCATCACAAATGGAGTGGTCAACCAAGTGTTCTGAAACAGGTGTTGAAAAGGTTGGGAATTCTGACCACGCCGCCAGTAGATCCCAAAGTATTTCTGACGAAAATGTGGCTAATGATGCCGACGACTTGCAAATTGAAAAGCATCTTCTAATGAATTCAAAAGTGACTAGCAAACCTACATTTCAAACATGCTTGTCAACCACTTGTTCTGAGACGGTTGTTGAAAAGGTTAATAATTCTGACCAGGCTTTAAGTAGATCCCAGGGTATTTCTGATGAAAACGTGGCTATAGATGCTGATGGCATGCAGAATGAAAAGCGTCTTGCATTGATTTCAAAAGTGACTAACAGACCTTCATCACAAACAAGCTTGTCAACCACAGGTTCTGACCAAGTCTCAAGTAGATCAGAGTGTATTTCTGACAAAAATATGGCTACAGATGCAGAAGGCATGCAGAATGAAAAGCTTCTTCTAATGAACTCAAAAGTGACTAGCAAACCTGATAGTAATGATGAAATTGCACATAAAATAACATTTAAAACCCTTGACAATGAACAGAAATTGGGATCTGATGGTGGTTATATCATTGAAAAAGAAGTTGTGGTGGATCAGGGAAAACCTGTAGAAAATACCTCTCTGTCATCAGGCTCTGGATCATCAGAACAAATATCTGGAGAACACCAGGATTTAGAGATGTTGACCTATAGTTCAAAGTTTTCTTTGGTGGAGGTGAAGAAGGATCCACAGCCAGTTGGTTCTGCTACTGAGCAGCTAGATACATGTGCAAGTGACGTAGGAAAAGATCTTTATACAGGTGCTGAAACCAGTGAGACCATTCTTGATTCAGAACTGGAAGAAACTATAGTAGTTCAATCAGTAGAAGTTCCGTCTGCAGAAAATTATATTTCAAAAAGTGAACAAAACTGTTGTAAAATTGTCAGTTCAAAAAGTGATGAAAAAAGTGCAACATTAGTCATTTCAACAATCCCTCAAAACAGTGTGAAATTATGTGATTTGGAAAATGAACAAAATGATGTACCATTGATGGTTAAAAATGAGCAAAATAATGAAAATACTGAAATGTTTTCAAGTGAGAAAAATGACGAAGCAACAGTGATTTCAACACCTGAAGAAAACAAATCAATGTACATTTCCAAATGTGAACAAGCCAGTGGAACAGTTAATGATTCAGAAAAGTATACAACTAAATATAATGTTTCACCCAGTGAAACACGTGCTAACACTGATCTTTCTTGGAACATGGTCGATTCTTCACTAAAAGTGAAAGAATTACAATTGCCAGAGAAATCAACCCCATCTCTTTCTCCTTCAGCCAGTCCAGCATTATCAGAAACCACTGAGAACAAAACTGAACCTATTTCAGTCAGTCTCTTAACATCAAAAACAGAAGACAAAGCAGCTGAAACATCTTCAGTCAGTGCACTAACATCAAGTCCAACAGAGAAACTAAGTGAACCTCTTTCAGCCAGTGTGCTAACATCAAGTACAACAGAGAAACTAAGTGAACCTCTTTCAGCCAGTGCACTAACATCAAGTACAACAGAGAAACTAAGTGAACCTCTTTCAGCCAGTGTGCTAACTTCAAAAGCAACAGAGAAACTGAATGAACCTGTTCATAGTGATAAACTTGAAAGTTCATTGAAGGAAGAAGCAGCTAGTGTGCCCAAAATATACACTGGACAATCTAAAAGGTTAACCTCTTTGTCTCAATGTGTTGAATTGAAAACAACTTCCAGCTTGTCAAGCAGTGGAGCCACTTCTGTTGCTTCTTCATTTACATCATTAAATCTGTTGAAAGATAACACAAGCAAAGATCATTCCAGCAATACGGTGGAAACCGTTCATGACATTTCCAGACCTATTAAAAGTGAGCCTGTTGATAATGGGTATGAACAGTCTGTCCATAACTCAATTCAAAATCCTGATCTTAAGAATAAATCTCTTTCTGCTTCCACTCTTCCATCAATTGTAGTTAAAAGTGAACCCTCTACTGTACATTCAGATGAAGGAAAACATGCCAAGTCGGCCCATAAAATTGTTATAAAAGCTTCAGCACCAATTTCGAAACAGAAAAGTCCCATGAAGGTGGTCAAATCCAGTCTGCCAATTGTTTTGCCAGCAGCAGATTGTAAGCAAAAGGTTCCTTTTGCCATTGTAAATAGTGGTTACAATAGCTCTGGTATCCCGTGCTCCTATATTATCCCCATTAATACATCATTTGCATCTTCATCTCAGTTCCAGACACTTTTCAAATCTTCATCAAATGGAAAGGTCATGTTACAGAAGATTACTTTAAATAATGGACCTCAAAATGTAAAAAAAAAAGGCCAGCAATTGAAACCATCAACAAATGTTTCGTCACACACAAGCAGTACACCAACCTCTTTAAGACTAGCAATTCCTGTTAGTTGTGGAACCAAAGTCACTCCAAAAGGTCAGCTAGTTGCAACTAGAACTGACACTGAAGGCATTTGTACACTGACACCGGCAATTTTAGAAAACATTAAAGAAACTTCTGCAAAGTCACTTGGTTACTTCAGAATAAAAACTCTTGACATTTCAGGCATTTCTGAACTTGTCCAAAGAAAAAATCTTGAACAGATTTACAAAGCACCGGTAAAACCTTTGAAATTGCTGTCCACAAAGATGACCTATTTGTGCACCGAGTGTGGAGACACATTTCTGTTGGAGTCCAGCCTCAAAGATCACTTTGCAAGGTGCAGCATGGTCATTCAGTTCTACTGCAGGGCATGCAAGGTGAAGCTGCTCTTCACCAACAAGTGCAGTCTACTGAAGCACCTGCGCTGTCACAGTGCCAGTCCAAATATGCTGACAAAAGCAGCACTTCAGATCAAGGCTGACCACATTTCAGTGTTGTCCGTGTTCGAAGGTAATATGCCAAAAACGGAAAAGGCAGCAGTGAACAGTCATAACCATGTCGGACCTAAGGTGTTGAACATTGTAAAATCAAAGGGAGATGACCCATGTCCCGAGTGTGGTCATGTAAGCCATTTGAAGATTAGTCACCACTTTGGAAGTCTTGGTGTGATTTGCAACTTCAAACACATGTGCAAACATTGCTCTATGTACCTGCCTACTGCTTGCTCCCTTCTTGCTCACTATCGTGTTCACAACTATGCATGGCCATTTGTTTGTCCAGAATGTGGAAAAACAGTTAGTGCCATTGATGACTTTAAGTCTCACCTATCTGAGGAATGCTATCACTTCAGTCGAGTACCGATGTTTGTCTGTCCTGTTTGCAATGTTGGTGTATTTAAAGCATCCAGCCTGAAACAGCATTTTGTTTTGGAGCATAAAAATATTTTTTACAGTGAAAAAAGGTGTCAGGCAGTGTTTTCCACATACGAGCAATATTTAAACCATAAACATACCGTACATCCAGGAAGCAGTTGTTGCCCCAACATTCATTTCTACTGTCAGATTTGTAAGACAAGCCTGTTGCTTAAATTGCTTTTAAATCACATGAACTCTCACATGACAGTAATCAAGCAAAATATTAAGTTTGGATACCTCTGCATCACTTGCAGAGATGAAGAAAAGGTCTCCAGAATGTTCATTACGAGAAATGATCTGCGGAGGCATCAAGAAGTGCACAAAGGTGGTTGTAACACGCGTTGTTCAGTGTGTTCCTTGTTATTCACGTCGGATGAACTCGAAGACCATATGACCATGTGTCATGCATCCACTGAGGAAAATGCCTGCAAGCATTGTACAATGCATGTTGATGATATGGAGTGTCATTTAAAACACTGTGAAGCTAGGAATATTGCACTTATGTTTGAGGATACCATTGGTCCAGACTGTTCCAGGAAGCTACCGACATCTAACTCAAAAGAGTTCTTGTCCTTTCTGGATTCCCTGAACCAAAGTGGCTGCTTAGCCAGTCATAAAGTTCAGAAAGTTGAAAGCAGAGCCGATTCGGCACAACTTGTGTGTAAATATTGCAAAACAGATGGCTTCCAATCGTTGACGAATTTAGCAAGGCATATTTCTATACATGTGAAGAATGGTGTGCTCATTTGTAACAAATGTCAGAGAAGAAACTTTAAGTCAGTTGGGGAGATGAAATCTCATCAGATTGTTTGTGGCCTTGACTTGAACTGCCTTGAGGAGATAAGTTCAGGGGAAGAGTTCTGCTGTGAGGACTGCGATAAATATTTCAGAGACAGTGCAGCACTTCACAAACACATGAAGGAGGAACACGCCTTCTACCCTTGCCATTTGTGTGGTCTGACTTACAGTACGGACGATGAACGTGAACTACACATGAATACGGTCCATCGGGGCAAGAAGTCCGTTTCCCTCTCCTGTCACCTCTGTAGAGGCAAGAAAGGCAAAGGAAAGACATTTATGCGCCGAGAGTTCTATTACAATCACATGGAAACAATTCATGGAATCGGTAAGTCGGCGGACGAAAGTAATGATTCAAAAAGGAAAAGTGAGTCACCAGAGTCCGGGTCTCCACTTAAAAGGTTAAAGGTGGATGAAGCTGACAAATTCTGCTGTGCCAAATGTGAATTTTCAACAGCCAAATCGGAGGAGTTCAGGGACCACATTGTTAAACACAAGAAAGACGATTCTTCAATTCAGTGTCCCAACTGTGGACTATGTTTCAGTGTTGTTCCTGCTCTGAAGCGTCACCTGTTGCTGGTGCACAAGATCAAGAATGTGGATCAGTTCATCGCAGACAAGGGGCTGCAGGTACCTGAGGAGGAGGAGGAAGATGTAGATGTGAGTTTTGTCTGTCCTCAAGGACCAGACACATTCGCTGATTCACAGAGCAATTGTCGAGATCCAGACCGAACTTCAGACAATCCCAAGGAATGTTGTGTCTGCAATAGGATATTTGAAACCGAAGCCGAGAAGAACTTCCACATGCGTACTCACGGCATGGCATTCATTTCTTCCCGACGTCGGCGGCGGCTATCAAAGCAGTTGCCAGATTCAGAAGAAAGAGAAGTTGATGTTGTAAACTGTGATACAACAAGTGCACCAACAACTCCTGAAAAGTCTTCCATCACCTATACACAGGATAACAGTAAGCCATCGCCCATTTCTGTTGCAAAGAGAGTGAAACTGTCCGAGACAAGTAAGATTCTGCAGCCATCAAATCAGCCTGTTGTTGCTGTTGAACGGATTCCGACTCCTGATAAAGACAGTGGTTACTGCTGAAGAAAACTAGTAATTTGTGGATAGAGTTACTTTATATAGTTACAATAGTTAAGCCATCAATGCAAGTGTAGAGAGAGTTGCATGGTAACTGTTCGTCTTTGAATATTCTAGGATTTACCAAATTTGTTGTATATCCAATGCCTGAGAGTTCATAGCAGCCTGACAAACTTTTTTTTAGAAACAATTTTAGGTTTGTTTAATGTAAGAAAAAAAGTAGAAGCATTTTGGAAATAACAAACAAAGAAATACCCTAGATATTTATGAAATTTAGAAAATGGTCAACTTAGAAATAAATAACTTGTAGTAAATTCCATGGCATGAAAAAAAAGGTGTTCCCTGTGGAATGGACTATAAATTATTACACAGAAAATGTACCTTTTTACTGGAAGCTAGTGGATTTTGCTTCCCGCCAATAACATTGCTTTGTGATTGATACAAAATTATGCTTACCGTTTCAATCTCTTTCCAGTAAACATGTATAATATAAATTTTGAACCAGATTTTTTTTTTAAATAGCATATTTGAGGTACAATTCTGGCAATTTTCTCATTCCTTGTACATTTTTCTGTTTGATCACCCGACATTGAATTTGGGATTTTTTATTCTGGATTCCACTGGAATCAAAGTATGATGTAATATATATATTTTTGGATTCCATCTCGTAATTGTAGGCTTGCAACCTAAAATCTGGCATTTGCAGAAACATGGAAATTAACAAGCTATATTTTGCAGCCTGACCATGTATGCTTGCAACTAGTTGGTAATCAATCCATGGTTAATATTTATCAAAACATCTTGCTTAATTTATCAATTTTAACAAATCCTGTTTGTGAAGCAAAAAATGCTTGTACATTGCATATATACCTTGGTAGCTCAAGAGTCAGTTTTTGACTTGATAAACTGGTCTGAATTTAGGGAATAACTCTACGGTTTTTGTTTATTTTTTATTTACTGACATACATGTAGATGAATGGTTTTATATCACAAATTGAGTTTTATTTGAAATTTAGAAAACACCTGTTTTTGTTGGCAAATTCAGCTATTTATTTTTATTTTATAATATCAAATTGTCATATTTTTAATAATAATATACACATACATGTATGTAAAAGAATATATTAATTTAAGACTTTAAAATGATAAAATATTCACATGGATTTCATATGTAATATATGCTATACAGTATGTCTGGGCTCACCCTCTACATGGCCAAATTAGCCAATTGTTAATTTTTATTCAATTTGGCTATAACATTTAGTTTTTGGCTAATAAAATATTCCTTAAATTAACCACATTTTAGTAATTTTCAAGAAAATACTCAATATTAATGTGCATATCTAAAAATTGGCCAAACCAAAATTTGTTACTGTGTGAGCCCAGGTAAGTATGCTACAGAAATTGTTATAATGTCATTATGAAACACCACTGTTCTTTGCTTAATTGTGACTTTTTTTAAAAATGTAGTAGAGATTCGAATGCATTTGGTTGTACAATTGTGTTTAATTAGAATAGAGGTGGGTTTTTTAAAGCTTGAATGTGAAGAATGGTACATGATGTAGGTCAGTGATAGAGTGCTCACCAGGGATGTTACGGGGGCATAAGATCCATTGACCTTCAGTGTCTAATCCAGAAGTGAAAATGTAATTTAAAGTTTGTTTTGTGTAATGATACAACTAGAGTACATTGATTTATTAATCATCAGCTACTGGATGTCAAACATTTGGTCATTTTGACATATAGTCTTAGAAAGGAAACCTGCTACATTTTTGCATTAGTAGCAAGGGATCTTTTATATGCACCATCCCACAGACAGTAAAGCACATACCATGACCTTTTATATACCAGTTGTGGTGCATGGCTGGAACAAGAAATGGCCCAATGGTCCCACTAACAGGGATCGATCCTAGACCAACTGTGCAACAAGCGAGCACTTTACCAGTGGGCTATGTCCTCCCACTTCCCGAGTGAAAGACAAAAAAGCCAAGCTCTCAAATGGAGCAAGATCCATAGGGGGTTTATGCCCAGACAGTCTTGGTGTAAAGATGTTCAGTCATTTTCTGAGCAGTCTAATGTATTTTGTGGATGATAAATTTTAAAAATGCAGAAAAACCTCATTAAAAACAACTTCACCAAGAGAAAAGGAAGAAGTTTGATAACAAAAAATAGGTGATGTACTTTTAACTTGATGCTTTGAAATGGATCGAGATTAATGTCAATTCACTCGTAGATGGGAATCTTTTGCATTTATCTGGAATTTGTTTTATTTAGTGATGCCCAATTTTTTTCACCAGGTGCATATTGCCCTCTGGCTGACTTTTCTTTTTATAGCTTTAATTTTATAAAGCTTAGTATGGTTTGAATGGTATAATCAACAGATGTCATATTTAGCAATACATATTTTTGAATTTTGGAAGTACCTCAATTCATTCAATTTGTGTAATTAATTCTTACAGAATAAAGAAATAATTTCATATACAATGGCTTTTTTGTTTCTTCTCCCATGTGAACCTGATAGAATTGTCCAATTAACCAGTGTACAGCAGGACACAGCCATTGGACCATTTCTCGTTTCAGCCAGTACACCACAATTGGTATATCAAGGGCCGTGGTATATGCTATCCTGTCTGTGGGATGGTGCATATAAAAGATGCCTTGCTACTAATGGAAAAATATTGCAGAGGGAAAAACTACAAAAAATTTGACATCCAATAGCCAATGATTAATAAATCAATGTGCTCTAGTTGTGTGTTAACAAAACCTTTTTTCCCATGTATCCTATAGCACATATTAAAAACCAAATGGCCATAAGGACAGGATAAAGCTCAATGGAAGAGCACTGACCGGAGTTATGATGGGTTTCATCTCAACCAAAGGCGAGGCATAGCTAAGTGGTACAATGCTCGCCTGATACACGGTTAATCCTAGATCGATTCCTGTTTGCGGGCCCATGGGGCTATTTCTCGTTCCAGCCATTGATCCACAACTGGTGTAACAAAAGGTCGTGGTATGTACTATCCCATCTATGGGATGGTGCATATAAAAAGATCCCATGCAATAAAAAAAAAAAAAAAAGTAGCCTACAATGTATGAAGTGGCAACAGTTGGTTTCCTCTCAGTATATTGTCCATAACCATATGTCTGACATATAACCATAAATGAAATGTATTGAGTGTTGTTAAATAAAACATGTCCTTCCTATTGACCTGATGTTGAAATAACATTGGATACCATATAGCCATAGTTGCTCCACAACTGGAATATGAAAACCCATGTGAGTTTTAGTGTTCTACTCAAAACTAAAAAGACTTCTGGAGCAATTGACACGTTAAAGCATGAAAATGTCCAGTTTATTTTGTTAACACAACAGAGAAATAAATTTATTTAACAACACATTCAACCCATTTTGACCAAATGTTGAAATAACATTAGATACCGTATAGACCTAGTTGCTCCACAAATGGAATATGAAACCCCATGTGTATTTTAGTGTTCTACTCAAAACTTAAAAGTCTTTTGGAGCAATTGCCATGTTAAAACATGAAAATGTCCAGTTTATTTTGTTAACACAACAGAGAAATAAATTTATTTAACAACACATTCAACCCATTTTGACCAAATGTTGAAATAACATTAGATACCGTATAGACCTAGTTGCTCCACAACTGGAATATGAAACCCCATGTGTATTTTAGTGTTCTACTCAAAACTTAAAAGTCTTTTTGAGCAATTGCCATGTTAAAACATGAAAATGTCCAGTTTATTTTGTTAACACAACAGAGAAATAAATTTATTTAACAACACATTCAACCCATTTTGACCAAATGTTGAAATAACATTAGATACCGTATAGACATAGTTGCTCCACAACTGGAATATGAAACCCCATGTGTATTTTAGTGTTCTACTCAAAACTTAAGTCTTTTGGAGCAATTGCCATGTTAAAACATGAAAATGTCCAGTTTATTTTGTTAACACAACAGAGAAATAAATTTATTTAACAATATATTCAACCCATTTTATTTATAGTTATATGGTGTCAGACATGATTAATGACCACATATATTGAGAGCAAAACTGCAGTCATCACTTCATTGGCTACTATCTTCGATTGGCAGCAAGGGATCTTTTATATACGGTACATCATCCTACATCCTTTAATATACCAGTCATAGTGCACTGGCTGGAACGAGAAATAGCCCAATGGGCCCACCAACGGGGATCGATCCCACACCAACCATGCATAGAGTGATGTCCTTACCACTGGGCTATGTCCTGCCCCCAACACCACTACAGTGTATTCATTGGTCTTCAGAGGAAACCTGCTACTCCAGTGACATAGCTAGGATTTCATATTGGTAGGAAGGAGGTACCCACACTTTACTAGTCATAAGAGCAACAGGAAAATATACAAGATGGCGGAGGAGGATGCCCCCTTTTGACTTATCAGTGTGTTGCATATTTCCAGTAGCAACAAAGGATCTTTTACTACTGATACAACATTGAAAGCTGACATTAAACCCTTGTTTATCAATACATTGAGGTGAGCATTAAGTTATGATTAACAATGTGCTAAACATTGTTACGGTACTATACAACAATTCTGTAACGATTTATGTAGGAAGGGGAAAATACAGTAAAATTGGCTAAACTAAGTAACTGCATAATAAGGAAAATGGGATGGGGTTAGAGCTTATAAAAAATGCTAGACATTGCATTATGTAATTGTTGAAAACCCATTAACATATGTTAAATCATGGTCAATATGAAAACACCAACACTATGGAAGGATTTGTTTTCCCCAAATAAAAAATGTAATCAACATTACAAGTTAATAATTTGTTTTATTTCATGTATAACAGTATAAAACTAATATTTGTACAAGTTCTTGATAATAACTTACCAACAATTAAAGCATTTTAGTATATAAATAAAAGAGTATGACAACTGTAATACAGGCAGACAACTTTAAAGAGACAATCAGTCAAGTTCAATCAACTGGTTTTGCAAAAATCACTGGAAATATTCAATACATTCTATAAAATGATGTTGCTGTTTTATTTTATTGCATCCGAACATAGTAGTGAAGTAAACTTCATCTAACAGTTTGTCTCCTATAATTGCCAAACAAAATGCCATACAAAAGTGTACGGTCAATGGTAAAATTAAATATCCATCAGGATTGTCAAAATTCACAGACCAGCTTAAAGCAGTTGCACATTTATGCTCTTAAAGTCATTGATAGTAATAGAAAAATTGTAAAAAAGAATAAAAATCTGCCAAAAATCATACTTCACATTTGCCTTGTGCACCCGAAATATGAAAAAAGTCAACGATGTGAGCCATTTTGTTTTGTTTAAATACAATATACTGAAGGTGAGAGGGAAATTTCAATATTCCACATATACGAGAGGCAGTCAAAACGTTTATAGAACTAGGTATCAAAGTTTAGTGCACCATTATTATGTTTGAGGGTTTTTTTGAAAGCTCAACCTGGATAAATGTTTAGTAAAAAACGTTATGTGGGTACAAGTTTATAATTTTTACTCACATATATTCACTTAAATCAGGGCTTCTAGAAAAGAAAAAAAAATCCACTAGCCATGGGATCAGTGATTAAAAAAAATTCACTAGCCATGATTAAAAATTCACTAGCCCTACTTCACTTTAAGTTAATACAATTTTACTAAATAATAGTAATTATCAGATAAGAGGGAGATAGAGCTTAAAAACACTAACATTGGGGGGCTGGGGTGGGGCAGGATATTCATATTTACAAAATAGACTTATAACTGCAACATTTGACAAAATCATTTCACTAGCCGTTGGGCATGGCAATAGTAGTTATTTACTAGCCCAACATTGCATACCACTAGCCATGGGAGTGGGGCTACCATAATCTAGAAGCCCTGCTTAAATGTTTTATAAATACATAAAATAAAGTTCATATATGAATCTGTAACTATTATATTTGTGGGTTATTGTAATTTTTATATTTTAGATAAAGTTAATGGTGACTAAAATTAGGCTAACAATTAAAAAAACAATTGTGTTTATTTACAGGCATTTGTGACCAGCTGTCCAGTATTTATGTCCATTATTCCCAATAACGGTGGTTTTATGACCAGCCTTTTTTTTTTTAAAACAAACTATGATTCATATCCCAATATTTGTTGATTTTCGTTGTTGGTAAAATTATTAAATTTATTTTCAAATTAGCCGTCACAATCAGCTATTGATCCCTGAAAATGACCGTAATGTGCCGCCATTGTTGTCAAGCAAAAATACTTGCCAAAAACCAAATTCCAATGTATTTTCCACTAAAAACCAACAAACAAAAGCTACCATGCTGTAAAACAAATTGTTTCCTGTTAAGAAAAAAATGGTGGGAAATATGAATTGGGGAATGCACTGTATACAGTGTAGAGTATGCCGACAGGCGTGATATCAGGCGAGAAATCTCACCAGCAGTAGTCAGAAGACTAAAAATTGTTCACCAACTCATCTTCTTTGTATATTTACACATTGTGGCTTCACCTAGCCTCCTGAAACCATGAATCTGACCAGATTAGAACACAGAGCTGTCACCAAGATTGTCACCAAGGAAGCTGAAAAACGCTACTGAAATTAATAAAGTATATGGTTGGTGATGATCTGTTCTGGAATTTGGAAGCCTTCCTGTATGGTACCCAGTTTGAAGAAGATGAATGTTTAAAGGCTGTAAAATTGTAGTTAATGGGTCAGCTAGAAGTGGTCTATTTTGCTGGCATCTGGAGCTTAAAAGTTTAAGTTTGTTTTGTTTAACGACACCACTAGAGCACACTGATTTATTAATCATCAGCTATTGGATGTCAAACATTTGGTTATTTTGACAGTTAGTCTTAATAGGAAAACTAATAAATTTTTCCATTTGTAGCAAAGGATCTAATATGTTCACTTTCTCAGAAAGCACATACCACAGTCTTGGACTAGTTGTGATACACTAGTTGGAAGGAGAAAAACCCAATCAGGTGAATGGTTCAATTCTGCGATGCACGCACCTCATGCGAGCACTATCTGACTGAGATAAATCCAGCCCCTCAGGAGCTTTTAAAATAACTGGACCAAATGCATTGAGATCAAGGATGATATTATTGAAAAGTAATGTAGAATTGTACGGTCAGTTGTCGCTTTCACTTACTAGTTTTACACTTTTTGACTGCCCCTCATACTAATAATGTCAATGTAAATTCCTAATAGAACTGACATGGAATGTCCATACTCATAATAATTATTTAATATTAAGCAAATATGATTTTTTATCTTAAAGTACATGTACAGATGTTAAAGGCATACTGTCACGGATTTAAGGACCGTATTTCTCTAAAAATGGATAATAAAAAACATTACATTAATTGTTGGAAACCAAATCTAGCTATCACATCACCTAGCTTAACCGAACCATGATGAAGTGAAATCCATGTCTTCCCTCTTGGCAATTTTAGTTTTTGAATTATGAACCATTGCCATAATTTAATTATTTTTACAAAATGACATTAATAAATGGAGTATGCTGGTTATGAAGATGGTTGAATAAAGTACATTTAAGGACAAATCAAATTATTTTTGTTCAGGTAATACTTTGTTAGACCATTAAATAGGTAAATGATCTGTGACAATATGCTTTTAAACTGTTGTTCTGTTTGTACACATGAACACATTTGTGAATGAGATGAGATGAGAATATGTATTCTATAAATGTTAATTTTGATCTTGCTCAACTATAAATAATAAATGGGTACAATTCAGACATGAGGCAGAACAAGATGTAGTTTGATGAAATATCATTACATGATTAATTAATCATCTTAAACAACATTACAATCTTTCACAGTTAGTTTAAGTTCAAGTAGTCAAATCCACTAAACTGCATATCAGTTATTTGCATATTATACTGCTGTCAAAAGTGTTTAGCATTAAACCAATTACTGTCTGGTGATTCGAATAGTTGGTTTGGCTAATAGAATACATTGGTTATTTGCATATTATACTGCTGCCAAAACTTGCATATTATACTGCTGCTAAAACCAATTACTGTCTGGCTAATTCAAATATCCATATTGGTTTATAGAATACATTGGGTATTTGCATATTATACTATTGCCAAAACTGTTTAGCATTAAACCAACTACTGTAATCAAATGCCCTTTTGGACATACATATCGGTTATTTGCGTATGAAAACCAAAACAAATTTGAAAATTCTGCCATAAAATTTTCCACAGACAGGGCTTTAGATCCCACTAATTTGGGCACAGCGGGGACATTTTTTTTTCTAAGTACAGGAAGGTCATTTTATGTCAATACTATCATTATAACAGCTACTGGAGAGTTGTCAATATTCAGAAATGCATTTCTAGCTGTTTTA
>JAECMU010125205.1:26133-43805 GCA_016106625.1 Dracogyra subfuscus
GCATGATTATTTTGGGCATCTGTATTTTGGGCACAACGTTTATCGCCTCGACTTTAATGCAATCTAAAGCCCTGACAGATCTCTAATACATGCACTTTACAGGAAGCAATTAGCATGGTAAGAAAAACTGAATGTTCTTTGAAAATTAAATTATATATATGTATATTTTGTTTACAAGATTTCTGTAAATGTCCATCACAAAAATTTGCCTTCAACCTACACTGAATAAATACTAAATAAATAGTACAGACTTATACTTGCATACAAGTAGCATTATTACTTCCAATACATTAAATACATACAGTGAATACAGTCGTAATAATTGGAGATCAACAAAAATGTGAATATGCTTTGGTCAAATATTTCATGGGGTACCCATCATGTATAGCATTTTTTATATGTCAACATATTATGATACAATACAATTTGTATCTTTGTAGAATACACTCTTAGCAGCTAAAACTAGTGCAAGAATAGAGCTCTATGTTACAGGAAATATAAAAAAAAGTGGCTATACACTTACACATACACATCACACAACTCACTCACTCAGGACACCCACCTATTAATTACCCTGGTACACTCATTAAAGGGACAAACCTAGTTTTTAAACACTACAGCATGGTTTTCACTATTAGAGCAGTTTATGATCACTGAAATCAAACATTACTTATATTGTATTATTTACATTATCCATTTCTGTAGATATGAAGTTTTTCTGGTCATCCTGCTGTTTTAAAATGCACGTATGTTTGAGAAGTAGCAGTTGATTTGAGTTGTGGTCTATTTTTTAAAAGATATTTTCCGGTTTTAGTGTCAGACTCTTCTTTCACTCTGTTGTAAGTTTATCCAAATGTGTTACAGGTTTGAGGATTAACTAAACTTAGTGTCCATTTTTACGTGTTGAAACTAGGGTCTGGACCTTTAAAAGTCTGCATCATCAACTTGGCTGTATTTGGTTATCATCTTCAGTGACATACATGTACATGTCTAGTGATCACTAGTGATAGTAATGAAACTTAACTGCAGTAGTGACTTCATACTTTTATTAAGCAAATAGCATTCAAGTTGTATTAAAATTATCTTTTTACCACTAAGATATTTAAAAAATAAAAGTTTATTTAAAAAACAAATAAAATGAATTTATTTTAAAAAAACATTCTGAATTTTAAAGTATATTAATGAATTACTGCCTACCAGTGAGGGCAATATCAGATTTTATGGACCCAAGAAATTGATATTGACTGAAGCCAAGGGCATATTGACAATAATTGTTAAGAATGGTATTTTGTTTATTAATTTTATAGAATAAAAAGGAATGTGGTTGTGGTCAATGTTCAGAACTGAATGTTAAAACTTTACTTTGGGAATCTATTTAATGATTGAAGCTGTTCTCACATAATTTTGCGGAGGACTTATTTTGTTCATACACAGTTGAACATTAAAAAGAATTAACAGACAATACTTAAACTTGAATTGTACTTTCTAATAATGACACTAAAACTTCATACTTTATTTTTAATTATATTTGGTCCATGCTCAATAAGACAACTTGCCTATATAAAATGATGTCATCAGATAGGACGTTACCTGAAAACTTAGTTTTTACATCCATCTTTGCCTTTGCTACATCTGGACTAAAAGTATGATGTTTATGTTGAAATTAATGTAACACAAATTTTATTATTTACACATATACATCCACGTCTATAAAATACAAACAAGCTATGACAATGTACACAAATATAGCACTCTTTGAGACAAACGTCTATCATTACACTTTACTTCAGTCCATTTTCAATGTTATCCATGAGACAAAAAATTCACACGCATACTGAACTAGCGTCAGTACACAATTAACACCAGATATTTTAACCCAGCCATCATCATGTTCTCAGAACTAAGTACACTTGAGAAAATCTCCTGCAGGTCTTGAAGCCACAGATATATTCTTTATTATGCAGCTACACTACTATTAACCAAAGTGCTGGAATCATAACAGGACGTCAGATCTCAGTAATTTGGGCAAAGTGCTTATTTTTGTTTTAAGCACAGCAAGGTCTTTTTACTTTTTTCTTTTTTCTTTTTTGCAGTACAATAAGGTGATGAACCGTTGGTAGTGGAGGGGTGGGGTAGCAACCAGTCTCTGATCTGTTGAATTAAAGCTTAATATGTCAGTGGGTTATGAGGTGAATTAGTTTAAATAACAGTTAATATGTTTATACCTACAATGTAATTTGATAATATGTGTGTCCTGATGTTGGGCACATCATTTATCATCGTGAATTCGGTGTGGTCTAAAGACCTGCATAATCTCAGATGATGAATACATCATTAAAGGCAAGATGCAAAAGAAGTTTTCATCCAGTGTAAGTGGCTTTAAAAAAGCAACAATGGGCATATCAAGCAAATGCATGATTGTTAAGATACTGAACTGTCAGTATTACAGAGTGGATGGAAATGTATTCATGAGCACACCTACATGTACCTGAAAAATATGTAAATGACAATATTGTTTTCAAGTAATGTTAGAAAACTGAGATAGTGGTTCACTTTTTTCTTGTAGTTTGAAGCAAATCTAAGGTTATAACTGTTGTAGTTAGAAGTAAAACGATTACAGTGTGTGATAATATTCTTTTCAAGTAATGTTAAATAAGATATGGTTATTTTTTTGTTGTGGTTTGAAACAAGTTTAAGACTAACTTTTTTTTATAAATGTTGTACTTAGAATGAATGAATGAATGTTGTACTTAGAAGTAAAATGGCTACACTGCTTTTTAATTATAAAACAAAGTTGGATAAGTAAACTGCCCATAAAACTTTGCAGTTAGCACCAACAACAAATAGGATTAATCTTCACTACATTGTACCGCCCGAGGGACGGCATTAACTTACACTGCCTTGGACCGACGTCAAATATTGCTACTGTCAAAAATAACACCCATGGTCTACTTTAAAACATTTTTTAATGGGTACAGTATGTGTTGCCTTCAGTTTAATAGCACAAATCAGGGCACCAAAAGGGGGCCACAAAAACAACAAACTTTAAATCAATTTTCTCAGACAAAAATGATTTCTCCCTTTTGCCTTGGGTTCTAGCTTATTAAATGTTTTGGATATGGATATTATTTATCATATTAATTATAATAACACTACTTTTTCTTACATGGTTATTATGGGAATGGCACGGTGACAAAGCAGGCAGCCACAGCACTTGATGTCATTTTCTTAATAAATTTTGAACCCTGCGACAGATTTTCCTACTGCAACTAGAAAAATTCAGCATTAAACCTTTGTTTTCTATTAAATAACTTACTTTTTGGGAGTCACTTACAATTATTAATGTTCAGAGTTTATATAACTTTAACTTTAAAGAAAGTATTTCAAAGAAAAATACTCTTCTTTTTTAAATGCCGAAATGGGCTATAAAAGTTGTTTTTATACATTCATGCAACATACAAATCATTTATTCAGATAACTGTTTGACATACAAGTTTGTTAAAAGTCTTAAATATGTCTATAACGGCTAAATAATTAGTTTTAAGTTATATATTAAAACAATCTTTTATTTTTATCCTAGTTCAGTCATGGTACAGTGAAACCCCTCTAAACCGGACACCCTCGAGACCAAGTAAAAAGTCTGGTTTTGTGGTGTATCCAGTTTAGAGAGGTTCTCTTCCATACAGATATTTTAAAAGGGACCGTGAAAAACGTCCAATTTTAAGGGAATTCCAGTTTACAGAGGTTTGACTGTACCAAGGTATGTAAAAATAATAAAACATGTTAAGTGTTGTTAAGACAGTAGCAATAATCACTGTCAGTCCCAAACAGTGATTTCAATATCTCCGATTTTCCTTTTAGAAACATTTGCTGAAATACTTATGATGAAAAAAAAAAGAACAGAAGTTCTGGTCTTTATTTTACTGTTATGTTTTGTTTCTGGGGCAGTCATAAATAAATTAAAAGGTAAGAAACTTCATGAATAAAATCACTTGCCATCACATCTACACTGTTTAGCTATCAGTTTACAATGTTTTTGATTCACCTGAAAGCTTCACTGCACCAATTCCATGATGGCTACAGGCTCATGTAAGAACATTTGACTGGGGGTTTGGGAGCATGGCACAAACAAAATATTTATCTTTGAATCCTCACATCCAGAGAACAAATAAATAGTGTTTGGATAACAATTTTCATTTGTTATACATCGTAGGGACTTTGTTTATGGTCATGAAATGAAAATGGGATCAGTTGCTATGGGCCTCCAACTGTAACAACATACACACATTGGGAACAACTGTGGAAATATCTGGATTGTATCCTGGTGAAATGGGGAGAAGGCAGACACACACACACACACAGATACCTTAGGTTCCTACAGGCCTGCAGCTGATTCAACATACACACATTGGAAACAAATTTGTGAATATATCTGGATTGTATCCTGGTGAAAGGGGGAGTAGGCAAAGTCACAAATACACTCCCTCAGTTCCTACGGGCCTGCAACTGTAACAACATACACACATTGTGAACCACTAGCAACTATCACAACTCGAGCAGACATCTGGATTGTATCCCGATGAAAGTAAAAAGGGACGTAGCATTCCCTATCTGTTCCTATGGGTCAATGACTGTAACAACACACATGCACATGGTGAACTACACACCCAGACACGCACACACACATGGTGAACTACTGGCAGACGTCACAATTCTGTGCACAAATCTGGATTGTATCCTGGTGAAATGGTGAGAAGGAAGTCACACACACACACAGATACCTTCGGTTCCTACAGGCCTACGGCTGTATCAACATACACACATTGGGAACAAATTTGTGAATATATCTGGATTGTATCCTGGTGAAATGGGGAGAGGGGCACAGTCTCTACCCACACCCCTCAGTTTGTATAGGCCTGCAACTGTAACAACACATACACTGAGAATTACCAGCAGACATTACAACTGTTTGCACAAATTAGGATTGTATCCTGGTGAAACAGAGAGGGGAATTGTCCCCTCCCCTAGCAGGCATCACAACTTGTTGTTTACATCAGAACTATGTCTTGGTGAAATGTGAAGAGGTGCAGTCTCTTCCCCACCAAACTCCCACAAAGACTATAACACACACACACACACACACACACACACACACCTGACACACACACACACACCTGACACACGTTGTGGACCACTAGCAGACATCTCAACTCTGTATACAGATCTGACTGTATCCTAGTGAAATGGAGAGAGACCACAGTCCTCACAGTTCCAGTGGGCCTGTAACTGTACCAACACACACACTGAGAATCACCAGCATCAGCCCTTCCCCTGGTTTCTTGGGCCTGTGTCTGTAACATACACACACACACACACACATTGTAAACCACTAGCAGACATCACAACTCTGTACACAGGTCTGGGTTGTATCCCGATGACCGCAGGAGCTGACTAATCGCCTCAGAGTTTGTTACACCACCCAGACTCCTCTGTCCAGACTTGTCGCTGGTCGCCGGGGACGGACGGTTCGGCTGGGAATAGCGAGACATGGACGACATGTTTGGAGATGAGTAGCGACTGGTCGTCATGCCTGACTGACTCTGTGACCTGTACTGGCTGGTAACCGTGCTGCTGTTGTGACTCGTGTTTCCAATATTAGCAGATGACTGGAAAATAAATAACAATAACCAAATGTTAAATAAATAAACAAAAGGTGTAAGAAGCAGAGTTTTTTTTCCACTCTAATATGTCAAAATTGATCCAGCTGTTTATGGGTTAATCTGTTTTTATGATTTTGATAAATTTGCATACATAAATAAAAGCACAAGCATGATGAGAGTACTGCTAAAGGAATACATGCATGTATGTCCCCTACCAGGCACAACACATTTTTGTATTTCTTTGGTTCAAGGGTCATAACTGTACAAAATGGGGAAATCGCTATGAAAGTTAAACTTCGATTTGTAAACAGTACATGATAAAGCTGTACACAAAATTCCAGCTCATTTGCAAAAAAAAAAGTCTGGAAAACTATATGTGAGACAGACAAATGGACAGGACCAGTAAGATACTGAAAATATGTCTGCACATCTGTATAAAACAGATAACCAACTAACATGTTGCCTGTATGACTGCTACTGCACTGAGCTGTAGTTTTTTGTGTAGCGGGCAGCATGGCCCAGTGGTAGAGTGCCCGCCTGATGCACGGTCGGTCTAGGATCGATCCCCGTCAGCTGACCACTGGTTTTTTTCTCTCGACATAACCATATGTCCAACGCCGATATAACCGTAATTAAAATGTGTTGAGTGCGTCGTTAAACAAACCACACAAAAAAAAGTTGTGTACGGTCACAAGTTCATCTAATAATCTCCATATACAACTCACCTGTTGCCTGTACGACTGCTGCTGCATTGAGTTGTAGTTTCTTGTCTGTGGTGCTGTGTACTGCGGCCCCTCTGGTACATAGCGAGAAGAGGACTGCTGGGATATCTGTGGAGGTGTGTGTTTCGGACCTTCGGGCACATGTTGGTAACTATAATTGGACACGTGCGATGAGGAATATTGCTGAACCTCCACTGTTTGCCTAGAAGGTGCATAATTTGGTGACTGGTAACTGAAAATACAAATATTTTATATTTTATTTAGAAACCAGTGACATATTTACTTGTGAGTGTTGTACTGAGACGTGCGCTGGTGTGTTTTCTAAATGGGAGGGGTATTTTATTTAGAACCTTGTGACATATTTACTTGCGAGTGTTGTACTGAGATGGGCGCTGGTGTGTAGTGTAAAAGTGGGTGGTAGGATATTTTATTTATAACTCTGTGACATATTTACTTACAAGTGTTGTACTGAAGCGTGAGCTGGTGTGTCGTCTAAAGGGTGTGGGTGGTGGGGTAGTAGGATATTTTATTTAGAACCCTGTGTTATATTTACTTGTGAGATGTACACTAGTATGTCATCTGAAGGGGGGGAAGGGTAGTAGAGTATTTTATTTAGAACCATGACATATTTACTTTTGAGCGCTGTACTGAGGCATACACTAGTAAGTCGTCTTGGGGGGGGGGGGGGGGTAGGGTTATTTTATTTACAACCCTGAGACATATTTACTTGTGAGTGTTGTACGGAGGTGTGCGTTGGTGTGTTGGTGAAGGAGGGGGTAGTGTTCTCCATTTCTCACTGTCGGCAGATTCTGTCACATAGCTATCATTAACACCACGTGTTCTGAAAAAACAAAAAAACATACAGCTAACAACATCATCAGAGCATTACTTTAACCTTCATGTCTGTTCCTGAACAAAAGTTAAAAGTTTGTTTTAGTGAACACCAATAGAACACACTGGCTGATTAATCATCAGCTATTGGATGTCAAACATTTGGTAATTCTGATTTATCCTATAACGTACCCATGATATCCATGTCATAAACCTATGTGATAATTTACTTTATTAACCCGCGGGTTAATAAATGGTATGCAAATTTGGAAGGTCTCTAGGTTATGTGTTGCGGTAAATGAGTCCTTTGCTTACACGCCAACAAGACCCGTGTACCTGAGCGTAACGTTTTCAAAGATTTGTTTAAAATGCGTAACGTCAAATTAATCTGCGCTAATCGTGATGACGTCATATTATCGATAGCGGCGACTTTAGTACTGTGATTTACTCAAAAAGTAATTAGAATGTTATTTTAGAAGTGTTATAGGATAAATAGAATTCGCAACTTGTGTTTTTAATATAGAAAATATCAACCTCGTGTCGTTAATCGGTATTTGTCTCGGCAGAGCTTTGACAAATACCGATTAACTAACACTCGGTTGATAGTTTCCATATTAAAAAACACCGTGACGAATCCTCTATATATAGTCTTAGTAGTGATTTCCCTAGAAATTTGGCAAGGCATGGTAGACCAAACACTTTGGGGGCATTTTCATCATTTTCAGGGCACTTTTTTTCCCAGTAAAAATACACTAAAATTAATTGAAATAAACACTGAGTAATTTATGTGCTTTGCTTTAATAAATGAATGGCAAAAGATATGAAATATTTTATTAATTAATAATACCTTTTTGTGTGTTTTATAAAGGCAGTTTTAGAATTAGTGAAAAAGGCTTGTTTAATCTCATTAAATTAATGTAATTTATGTGCTTGCTTTAATAAATGAATGGCAAAAGATATAAAAGTCATATTTTATTAATTAATAATACCTTTTTGGGTCTTTTATAAAGGCAGTTTTAGAATTAATTAGTGAAAAAGGCTTGTTTAATCTCAGAGCAGCATGGTGCTGATTAAGGCAAGATGGTGCTAGACTATTGAGGCATGGTGCTGCGCCATGCTAAAACAAGCTAGGGAAAACACTAGTCTTAGAGATGTAACCTGTTACTTTTTTCCATGAGTAGCAAGGGATCTTTTATCTGCACTTTACCACAGACCGGACAGCATATACAACAGCCTTTGATATACCAGTTGTGGTGTCTGGTTGGGATGGGGAATCAGGGAATGGGTCCACCAAGGTGATCTGAACATTTGTCTTGGTCCCAAGGGTGTCTGGTTTATAGGGGTTTCGCTGTATTATATATTTTTTATTAACTCAAGACTGATTGTTGTTGAATACATTGTCATGCGTATCCTGTCCTATATCTGCCAGAATAAAACAGATGTGATCACTTTCTTTGTAAACTCCTGTTATAGTAGATAGGAGTATAGCTGCAAATGTATAGGTATATTTTGTACAATATTAAAAGTTTCTTTATTTTGTTAATCATCAGCTGTTGAATGTCAAACATTTGGTAATTATGACATATAGTCTAAGAGAGGAATCTGCTAGATGTTTTCATTAGTAACAAGGAATCACCATTCTACAAACAGGATAGCACATACCACAGCTTTTAATGGTGCACAGGCAGGACTGAAAAATAGCCCATCGATTGGAATCGACCCTATGTTGAACACGCATCCAAGCACAAAAATACATATTGGCTATTGGGTGGCAAAAAACAGATATGATTTATATATGCATGGGTTAAATTTGAATTTTTTTAAAAACCCGAAAGAAATTCTGGGTGCTAGGGCTTCTTGTGGTTCCTGGGCAAAGCCATGACCAGGGGGCCAGATGGAGACCTAGAAAAACAGAAAAATCTGGCATATGCCAGAAAACTTTCACCCATGCATATGAAACCTGTTATGTTCATGTTGAGGACAATTTCACATTTGACAAGACCAGTATTCGAACTTAACAATGGCAATGACGGCAACTGCTGTCAATGAGCTATAAATTGCTGTAGGTCAGGGGCATCACCAATAGCAATTTTTGTGCTGCTGAATGCAAATTACTGCCATCAGCAAAGCTTCTCAATGACCACCATATATGAAGAGTTCAGATGCAAAAATCAATAAATCCATTTTAGTAATTTTTTCATTAAGCTTTCTATGTAAAACATATCAAGTCCACAATGGGTGATCTTAAGTTGAAATAAGTAAAGTAAATAAAGAACAGAATTAAAAAAAAAAAAAAAACGAGTATGAAAATCAGAACACAATACTTTGAAATGAGTAATGATAGTAGAAGTTTGTTTTTGGATATAATGGTGTTTATCATTTTTGCGCCTGAACTTTTCACATACACCTGGTGTACAGTATTGGCAAATATTTAACATTTACACATTTGAAATATGTTAAAGTTTGTTTGTTTTGTTTAATGACACCACTAAAGCACATTGATTAATTAACCATCAATGTCAAACATTTGGTAATTCTAACTCATAGTCATCAGAGGAAACCTGCTACATTTTTCCATTAGCAGCAAGGGATCTATTATATGCACTTAGGCATAGACAGAAAAGGACATACCATGGCCTTTGACCAGTATAATACACTGGTTGGAATGAGAAAAAACCCAATCAGCTGAATGGATCCACCGAGGTGACTTGATTCTGCAACGCAAGTACATGTACCTCAAGCCTTGAAATACGTCTGCATACAGCAAAATAATATTTGCATCAAGTTTCTTTGCTGCTGAAGTCACTTTATAAAAAACATTGCTGTAATAAGGCCAGAAAGTGTTGTTGGTGGATGCATTCACTTGCAGAATTTTGTTTGTAAAAATTACCAACAGATTGTTAATTTTGAGCCCTGACAGACCAAAGTGACAACCACCATTAAAGCTCATGCATCTAAAATGAACACATTGTATAACAATGTCTGGTTGGAAACACCACTTCAAACAGCCACCACTAAATGAGCAACCAAACTTGGAACAGCAAGTAATTTTACATACTATGCTAAGCCACAATAAGAACTTACAAAAAAAGCAACTTAAGAGTAATTATATTTATTAAAATACTGTCCAATAATGGCAAAATTTAATACTTCAAACCCAAAAAGATAACATGCAAACATGCCATAAACACTTTAAAAGAAGCCTCTTTTTTTTTAAATTGAAGAACAACTTTCAATATCAGGTCAACCCAAACATCCCTAGCTCATTGTATGCCAAAGTAAAATGTGAGCAATGTTATTCGGAACATATATATTTTACTCTCTTTTTAATACACTGGCACATACTAGCTAGTACATACTAGCTAGCATATTCTGGTTGATGTTTTAAAATCCTAATTTGCACTGGCATTTCTAGTTAGTTTAATTAAAGTTTTATTATTTTCAATGTTTTATTTATTGTGAACACCAATACAGACAGAAAGACCAAAATACTCAAATTGACCCACACTACCAGTCCAAAACGTTATAAGCTCTTTTCTACTAACAAGAGCCTTTTGGGCGACTAAAAGAAAGAAATACTTTATTTAACGACGTACTCAACACATTTTAATTACGGTTATATGGTGTCAGATATATGGTTAAGGACCACACAGATTTTTTTAGAGGAAACCCGCTGTCGCCACTTCATGGGCTACTCTTTCCAATTAGCAGCAAGAGATGTTTTATTTGCACTTCCCACAGGCACGATAGCACAAACCATGGCCTTTGTTGAACCAGTTATGGATCACTGGTCGGTGCAAGTGGTTTACACCTACCAAATGAGCCTTGCGGAGCACTCACCCAGGGTTTGGAGTCGGTATCGGGATTAGCCTGTAGCCGGTTTTGGGGTGACTAATGCAAAGTCAGACTGTTGACTGTTACAAGGAAGTTGGCCAACTCGATGTTTGCACTGTACTTTCCCACACACTCAGATTAACAACTAATGGGTTATACGACCAGAATCGAGTTGTAAGAGCACTCAAACTAACAACTGAACAATCATAGAAGTCGTGATGCAACTTTGAAAAAAAAGAAAAGAAAATGTTTTTAATTGTTCAGTTAAAATAAAACTTTATTGTCTTACTAAAAACTGAACATAATTGGTAACAAGGAAAGAATTTCACTTCTCCACCAATTTAAAAAAAAAATCCACGCACCAAATTTAATGAAATAAAATAGTTTATCAACTATAGTTGCACCCATAGATATTCATCTCAATGCAAGTCAAAAAAGAAAAAGAAAAAGAGAGGACATTTCATGTTTTTTCTCAAATATAATTTGTATCTCGAGTGAAGTTTGCAATCATATCTTATAAGTCACACTTTCACCACGAGTGCGATATGATAGCAAACCTCACTCAATGAGATATAAAACATATTTGACAAAAAAACATGAAATTTTCTATTTATTATATCACTTTTGGCAATTTACCTTTATTTTTAAAATGCCAGCAGCAAAATAGTTTGGCTTTCACTCTAAAATGTGTTATCATCAATGAGTGACTTATAACACTTTTATTTCACTGATATTTTAAGATATTTCACTAAATGTTATATAATAAATTAAATTATAAATTTTTTTTTTTTTTTTTTTAATAGATGAAAACTAGTGATGAAAACTTCAATCTAAAAAAGAAAAAATGATCTGACTGATTTGTAGGTGTTGCATAAGTGAAGTGCAGTACATAAATAAAAACAAAATTGCGAATGTCACGTGGGCACTTAAAGGTTACCAATCACCACACTTCTACCCATGACAGCGACAACACCAACACAAGCTTACCTCTTGTATTTATGATACATCTTCCATCTAAAGTTCAAAACACAAACACATTAACTGAACAGCACATAGTTTTGTAAAACATATGAAGGAATTTACGGTTATATGGTATCAGACATATGGTTAAGGATCACACAGATATTGAGAGAGGAAACCCACTGTCGCCACTTCATGGGCTACTCTTTTTGAGTAGCAGTAAGGGATCTTTTATATGCACCATCCCATAGACAGGACAGCACATACCACAGCCTTTGATGTACCAGTCATGGTGCACTGGCTGGAGCAAGAAATTAAAAGGTATGAAGACTGAAGCGACATTAAAGACTTGGGTCTTTTTTCATATCTTTTAAGTAAATATTTGTGCCTGTGCTTATAAAAATTTAGTCTAAAGTTTCTTTAATGATGTCACACACATGCAATTACAAGACATTAGAGCCTGATCCTCTTAACAATAATAAAAAGAAAGGAAGGTATATTTTATTTCATGATGCACTGAACACATTTTAATTACAGTCATATGGCACAGGTCATATGGTTAAGGACCTTACATATAATGACAAGAGAAAACCTGCTGCCGGCATGCAATGGGCTACTCTTTCCGATTAGCAGCAAGGGATCTTTTATGTTAAGCATCCCACAAATAGGACAGTACATACAATGGCCTTTGTTACACCAGATGTGGAACAGTGGCTGGAACGTTTTCACAGTAATAATTTACAAAATGTTGTAAGGACTATATTACCCATTCTCTTTTGACCGACCGTTCAAAATTACGCCAAATTTACCTCAAACTAAAACGCGCACCCATTCTCTTTGGCATTAATTATCCATTCCAAATTCAATAGCACCACCACCACCTCCGCCTGTTACCAAATACGATTGGACTGCTGGTGCTCCCATGCACCTGCCAGTGCAGACGGTTTCCCCCCCCCCCCACTTTTCCCTCCCCCACCTTTCTGTCCTGCCGGCTCCTGTGCCCATAACAGGCGTGCGCTAAAACAGCTTGCTCTGAATGTGCATGTTAAACACTTAGTCCAGACCAAAAATATACTGTCACAGCCATGTAACTTTCATTAAGTAGCATTGGTCAATAATCTGAGAAATATTTATATTTCTGACATTCAGTCAGCACCATTTTCAATCCATTCTGTTTTGGTACTCCTCTTCACTCCTAAAAGCATACATGAAAAATATGATTTTGTACACAATATTCTTTTCAACATTTTTTACTGGTTTGAAAAGCATATGCTGGCAACTGTGAACGGTCTCTGACATACATGCATATTATAAATCAAAATATACCTATTAGCAACATAGTTGTCCTGGTTGTAGACATTGATTCCGGATTCTGTTCGTCGATGGGACGCCGGAATTTGGGGACTTTGATGGGACCTGGGACCATAATTCTGTGATTTGGGGCTATCATGAGCATCTGAGTGATAAGTTTGTGATCTCGGACTATCATGAATAACCTGAAAGACAAATATCATACACATTATCCACATATATAAATGCTTTAGACAATCAAATATACAGTCTGTAGCTTATTACAGTTAGATATATCAAAAACATATTTTTATATTTCATTTTTTATTTATTATGCTTATTTATTTTTGGTTTAGACATACAAAATAATAGTTTTGTCTACCATTTTTATCTTATATTTAGACATACCCAAACATCCTATATTCCAAATATTTTATATTCCATTTCGGTCTTATTATATGTCACTGAATACTTTAGACAAAATTGTAGTTGTATATTCCATTCTTACCTTATGCCTTAGACATACTAGTACATAATATTTTTATATCCCATTTTTTATTTTATTATATAAATGTAATAGACCCATAAAACACTCCAATCATAACATAGCCAAATTGAGTTGGAATAACATGGATTTTGTTTAAGTTTTTAAAGAAAATAATGTCCTGCCCTCATTGATTCTTTGCATTCCTGTAAAACTAGTCGACTTGTAGACCACCAGTTTAACATATAATCAACAAAATACATGTACTTTTCTGTATATATTTGGTATAAAATATGAAAAACTGACAATGAGCACACTTTTTTAATGCATCACTGGTTAAAATTACTCAACATTTAGACATTATCTATGATCAAAATCTGTTGACATAACACAAGCAAAAACTTAATAAAGTGGTCAGACGAAGCCCACAGCTAAAAGCTGATGGGGAATGGCAGGTGTGTGGCACAGATAGCCACTCGAGACATGCACATGTTGCAGCTGGAGAAAAGGACTGGGATGTGGAGGTGGACAGTGAAAGAAGTTGAAAGATAGGTGTTGCCAGATCGGGAAGAAATGAGACGGAATTCAAAAGGAGAGAAAGGAAAGTGGGCAGTGGGATAAAAAAAACCCCAAAAACCAAACAAACAAACTTAATAAAACATCTACAGGACCTTACTAAATTTGTATTTTAAAATCTTTCTAAATCATAAAACACGAAAAATGCTACAAACATTTAACACAGAGACAAAGATAGGATAGGAGCTGGTACCAGAATGAAAAAATTCCCCCATTGCCTCAGATGGGACATAAAGAAATGTTTTATTTAACAATGCACTCAAAACATTTTATTTACGGTTATATGGCATCAGACATATGGTTAAGGACCACACAGATTTTTAGAGGAAACCCGCTGTCGCCACTTCATGGGTTACTCTTTCTGATTAGCAGCAAGGGATCTTTTATTTGCGCTTCCCACAGGCAGGATAGCATAAACCATGGCCTTTGTTAAACCAGCCTGTAAACTGATGGCTTAATCACAATGCCACCGAGGCCGGTCATTTAACACAGAGAGAAAGCATTTTTTTGTTTTAGACGTTACAAACATGGATGATGAAAAGATAAATGATGAAGCTGCAGTATATCCATGTCAGTATGCGACTACTTGACAGGGCCGTGCTCCACACCTGGAGTCAGTTGACCTATCTCTGAATCACCCGAGCCCGTTGTACACAGAACCTGCAGTGTATGCTAGGTAATCATCCCCCACTCGGGAGACATACCCATAGTAACACCTATGGAGTGGGTGAAACTTGGTGTATGTGGTGCACTCACTCTGGATAGGAGCTGGTACCAGAATGAAACAAATTCCCCCATTGCCTCAGATGGGACATATAAACCCAGTACTTATCAGCCTCAAGTCTAAGGCATAACCACTACACCACTGTATATTTAGTAAAAGAAAGACAGAAATGTTTTATTTACGGTTATATGGCGTCAGACATATGGTTAAGGACCACACAGATATTGAGAGAGGAAACCTGCTGTCGCCACTTCATGGGCTAATCTTTCTGATTAGCAGCAAGGGATCTTTTATATGCACCATCCCACAGACAGGATAGCACATACCACAGCCTTTGATATACCAGTCATAGTGCACTGGCTGTGACGAGAAATAGCCCACCGACGGGGATCGATCCCAGACCGACCGCGCATCGAGCGAGTGCTGTACCAGAGCTACGTCCCGCCCTAGTATATTTAGTAATTACCTCATAATCGGGCACCCGTCTTTCCTCTCTGTTGTAGTGTATCTGACTGTAGTTAGATTGCCGAATGGAGGAACTCTGTGAACAAATACAAATTAAATCATCATATTTTCATCACTCCTTCCCCAAGTAAACATACTGATGAAATACAAAATATTTTTATAAACAATAAATTTTATGGCATTTTCAGTGGAAATAATTCTTAAAGTTTTATCATTTATTAAACATGGTAAGCAAAGTTAAAATCAAGCAAAATAGTAGTAATAGTCTAAGGCTGAGAATCAAACCTGGCTATGACCATAATGTCTCGAAAACACATCATTTAATAATTTAAAAAAGAGGAAATAAAATGATCCTTTATTTAGCTATTAGCCTTTCAGAATTACTAATGACTTGATATTGCATAAATATACGAATATCAATAGATGGTACGTACTGATGTCCGAGTCTGCTGAGCCGACTGTGGTGGAGCCTGAACGACTGGTGATGATAAAATTTTCTCATAGTTGCGCCTGAAAAATATCATCCATAAACTAGTCTTAGTGCAACTGATACAAAAAATGAAGAGGAAGAAAAAATGATTTTTTTATTTTAATTCAGGAACAGTGGCGGATCTAGAAGGGGTGGGAGCAGTGTCATGAGGTGGAATATCATGGGAACTTTGGGGGAGGTTTGGAGGGAGATCGTAAACAAAATGAAAATTATATTGTTGATTGTTTGTTTAACCTGATAAACACATGATAATTATGGTGATATCGGTGTCGGACATATGGTTATGTCGAGAAAAAACCCCAGTGGTTAGCTGACGGGGATCGATCCTAGACCGACCATGCATCAGGCGGGCACTGTACCACTGGGCTATGCTGCCTGCCAAAATGAAAATTAAGATATAATAAAATCATAACTATCACAAAATTTAGGGGGACCCAGTAGAGCTAATTTTAATCATATTGGGATGTTCTCTGTATCACTTAATTCTGCATATCAGTTATATAATTTTAATGTTTTCTACTGTATCAAACTGTCAACAGAAACATCAAAATTATCAAAATACAGTGAAACCTGTCTAAACCGGATGACGTCGGTGACCTAATATTTATCCGGTTTAGAAGGTCGCGTTTTTATAAAACAGAGTTATTGCCCTTGACGTGCAATTTGCAACGAATTACCCGAGAATGATTTGATTGATCCAATAAACCTGTTTTGTAACGTACAGTTATATAATCATTTATTTCGTTAATGATAACATTGTGCTGCAATATTTACAAATTATTAATGCATTGTTTGTTTCCACAAGTCTCTTTTGCCATGGATCTAGAACTTTCTTTCGTAAATTCTCCGATATGTTCGTAGCTAAAAACGAACATGTCCAAGAATTGCCGAATGAATCTGAATGTGATAAAGGAAACAAGGGCTAATCATCTCGCCATATCCCTATTTTGTTATATATATATTTGTGAACTAACTTTAAAACAAAACAAAAAAACAAAACAAAACAAGTTTCAGTATAATTTAGTTTAGTTTTTTCTATCATTTTACTCTAACTGTGCCTGTATTTCAATGTTAAATTGCATTGACCAAATCAAAGGCGGGAACCGTAAGGCGTGAGTAGAGGGCATGTGTTTGAAGGTGAGAAGAAGACGACAGTTTCAGACAGTACAATTGGAAATAATCAAGCATTAATTACTCTGTCTGCTATTCTGGGCTGAGACCGTAAAAGCGGTGACCCGTGACGTAACACCAGATGTTGGTCAGTGGAAATTCCGGTCGGCTTTGTTTTCACGAAAGTTGTGTTTTCACGCGAAGTTGACTCTTCATTCATTTACACTACGCCGGTTTGTTCAGGTTAATTTATTAAGGATTTAACATTTCTGAGCGAAAAATCAATCCGGTTTTCGGAATTGACAGGTTCCGGTTTTATCAGGTTTTTATACGTGGTTTAAATAGCAACAAAATTCGGGAACATGGAACTTGGCCGGTTTTGACAGGATTCCGGTATGTTCAAGGTCCGGTTTAGACAGGTTTCACTGTACTATGTAAACAATTCAACACTTTTATTTATTATTAAAAAACTGAGACACACATATAAACACATTACACACACATTACACACACACACACCACACAC